>JAXGGA010017858.1:0-23317 GCA_038373865.1 Uloborus plumipes | reverse complement strand
TGATTAGAGCTGGAATTCTTTTTCAGAACCACTGCGAAAGTAACGCAATTGATCACCAACTATCCTTCCTTAATGCTCAAAAAAGTATAGACATTTTGTGTCATGCCTCAACTTATCAGAGCCACACTGCATACCAGTCTTTTTTCCATCTGGCCGATGTTTTATGAAACGTTGAAGTTGCGGTGGAGTTAGGAGTTGCGTTGAATAAATTTCTCTAGATGTGTATTCCTTTTATGCGGGTGTCATACATAGAAAACTAGTTCCTCCCAACTCAACCGCAACTTCTACCCTTCAGTCAGCTTCTGCCAGAAAACATCGGTATGCTATGCTATTTATTTCTGGCAGATAGATGAAGAGATGAACTATTGCTCATTTCATACGTAGCGAAATCCCTTCAACTTTGCTACAACTTTGATGCGCTTCGACCGCGATTGCGCAATTTCGATCGGAAAATCCCCGTGTGCATTGCTTTTCAGAGTCCAACGTATTCGCTTCAACTCTTTTCCTTCCTCGCAAAAAAGTTGCATGGACTTCAACTTTCAGGCAAGATCAGCCAATCAGACGGCAGCAATCCTTTGGCCTGATGACGTCAAAAAACAATATGGCCTTCTATAGCGATATTGACATGCACGTGGAGACATCATGTAGCATGGACAAAAACATGAAAATAACTTCAGGTGAGTTATTAATAATATAGTTTTATTTAAAAGACTTATAAAAATCTTTATTTCATTGAAACTTTCTCGTTAGCATTGTGTTTCTAGCCGATTCAACTCTCTTTTTGAGAGACTGGCAACCCTGATGGACTTCTTTCGGTTGAAGCGCATCGAAGTTGTAGCAAAGTTGAAGGGATTTCGCGACGCGTGATATGCGCTTAAAAGTTGAAGTTGCGGTTGAATTAGAAGTTGGGTTCCACCAATTTTACTATGTGAAATATCTCTATATTTCCGTATGATATGCCTTTACTTCATCGATCCTCCGAAATGCCCGTGAAAGAAAAGAGCACATTTAATAACTAGCACACATGTATTGGGCATAAATTTGCCTTTTTGGACTACTTTCTAAGATTGAAGTGGTGTAGAAAGACATTTTTGGGTTCCAAAACATATTTCTCAACATAAACCACAGCTTAAAAGGTCAAATGTAAACAAATTATTTCCGTTGCTTTGATATTTTGAAATGCATCGATTGTAGGGTAGAGAGAACCATACTTCATATGCCCCGAGTGAAACTGCTTTCAATTAGGACACATTTTAGGAGCGCAGCGTGGAAACGAAATTCCGAGTGACACGCAAGCAAAACTTAGTCACGACATTTTCCGTTTAGCTTCTTATATGAAACTTTCCCAGAGAGATGCTTTTGGAAATTTCTCAGCTTTTCGAGGAAATGGGAATTTCCAACCGGACGAATACGAATATTGATGAATATAAAGTCAGAATTTTATTATTCAGAAAACTAGACTGCACGGGAGACTACTATGCAGGGAACTCGACTGGTGTAATAATTAAAATAGTTGAAATGTGCAGTGTGCATTTGAACTTTTTTCATTGTTACCTTTTCATTTTAATGAAAATCCTGAAATGCAGTACGCATTTAAACTGCTTTCATTATACATTACTCGAAAGAGCTATCCGAGACATATTTTTGACCGAAAAATTATGTGCCCTCGTCCACCCGTTGTATAGATATAAGATCTTACGTGTTATTTTTTTAAAGGTGGACAAAGTCTGCAGGGGCCTTGCAGTTGACACCTTCAAATTTCCCTCAAACTTTTATTCTGTATTATACCTTGTGCAACGAGAGGAGGCGTATGAAAGAAATATTAATTTCCCACTCTCCGCACTTTTCCTCTAATGGTTGTCCTAATTACGGCGATGTAGACTTTTTCCCCACTTAGCTTTTGCAACTATGGTTAAATGCGAACGATTAAAATTGCTTTGTGCGTAAACTATTATTCAATCACCATCAATAAAATACTTTTTGAAGTATTTATATAACGGTTACATAATGGTAGGCCTTGCTAAAACAAACTATTTAGCACCAGATTTGTTGGAATCAATTAGAAATAACTGAGACATGACGATATAAATAAAAGCGTAAGCCTCATTCGATAAACACAAAATTAATGAAATGCCTCAACAGCAGTGCATAAAAAAAAGAGTGGATCTGTTTTCTTTCGTACAGTTTCCATGGAGACGACGCAAAATTCTAAATTTGATACGCCTATTTAAAAGTAACCGAGCATTGTATCGTCGTCACAAGAAAAAGTAAAGCTTATTTCCTCTCAAATTTAACTTGTTAACCCTTGTGTAGAGGGCAAAGTTTTTGGTCGCGAATACATGATACTAAATATATGATTGTTTTGCTCCAAAAGCAATGAGTAACCCATGCCAATTGCTTCACTGCCTACCAGTAAGTATTTGGACACCTATGCGAACGACTAATGACTATGGCAGGGATTCAAGTGAAACAGGCGATCGCAAACTGCGATCGCTACTGGAAATGAATTACATTAGAACGTTTCTTGATAAAAACATCGTGACGTCAGCGTGACGTTTGCCTATGAAAAACGAGCTAGATAAAACGTCACAGCCTACTTGGCGAATAAGAGAAGATCGCCGACTGCTTGTGAGCTCTTATTGGCTCCGCTCATAGTGACGTCAGTGCCAAGTTAAGTTGATGATAATGTAATTTTCATTAGCGATCCATTAGCGCATTTCCAGTAGCGATCGCATCGAAGCAATCGCAGTGCTGTTTCACTTGAATCCCTGCCTATATCAGCGATCTTGAGATAAGTCACGCCCTCCGCCGGTATATATCGTGTAGGGAACAGCGTCGATATTAGTCCCATGCGAGATCACACGCCGTTCAGAGCTATCTGATTTTGAGAAAGGTATAATTGTCGGACATCACAAAAAAAGCCGATCCTTAATGGACCTATCCAAGGCTTCACTAGATAGCGTTTTATACAGGCTGTATCATTACTCAAAACATCAATGGTGAAGATTTGCCCGCTAGAGAGCACTGAACAAGGACCACCCAAATGTTTGTTTACGTTTATTAACATATTGTTTCTGCTGTAAAAAGTGATGTTTATCCTGTCTTTAAGGGTTAAAAAATATTGATATAGTTAACTGAAGTAGAGTACACATTATATTGATACCGAAGGCCTTATTAGTACTGCTTTTTAGGGGAAATAAATCCCCCTTTCAGGTAAAGATATGCAACCGAACGTTTTATACGACCAACTGTATCAGGCCGAACTGTGGACTGAATTTTAAAAAGTTCTATGGCAACCCGTTGGTAGTATTGGCTCGCTTAGCAAATAGATTTCGACATTTATCGCTCTGCGGTGCCAGTGTCGTTTCATAGTTAAGTAATAATTAGAATCAATTAAAATGAAAAATAATTCGCTAACTAATTAAAATAAGCCGCTAAAATGCAGAATAAACCAACAAAAAAACAAGCTTTTCAATGACGTTAAAATATACTAAAATAGAATTGAATGCCAAATTGTAAAATTGTCGCCAACAAATTAACTTTTAATTTTGTCTTTTATTTATCTGATTTGTATATAATGTTAGTTACCATAGAATTCGATAGATGTCGCTGGACAATGACCACCGTTTTTATCCCAAGGATTTTGATCAAATGAAACAGCCTGTATAAAACGCTATCTAGTGAAGCCTTCACCTATTTAACGAGCTGAATCCCCTAAAATCGGCAGTGATTTGTGCAATTAAGAAGTAGAAGGTGTGCGGTGATTGTCGCAATATGCCCTGAGTCGAAAGAACTACGGAAGTGGAAGAGAGACCCACGTGTATACTGTAACAAATGAATGTTGTTTTTACAGTATAATACAGCTAATTTGAAAAGAATGAACTGTAAAAATTGTTAATATTACAGCAGTAAACTAAAATTTCTAATTTTATAGTATTAAATTGTAACATTGCTATTTTTGCAGCAATTAACGGTAAAATTGCAAGTTTCACGGTTTATTACTGTGCATTTTACAGTTTTAAACTGGAACCTATTCTGCCAGTATTATATTGTCGTTTGTACAGTGTAATACAGCT
Organism: Uloborus plumipes; assembly: GCA_038373865.1. NCBI lineage: Eukaryota > Metazoa > Arthropoda > Arachnida > Araneae > Uloboridae > Uloborus > Uloborus plumipes. The sequence continues at coordinate 19,241 of JAXGGA010017858.1, read as the reverse complement.
AAATTTTACGGCAATAAACTGTAAAATTCCTAACTTTACAGTAAGAAGCTGTAAAATTGCTAGTTTTGCAGTTTATTGCTGTGCATTTCAGTTTTAAATTGGAACCTCGGCGACCAGTATTAAACTGTAAAAACAACAGTTCATTTTTTGCAGTGTACTGTTTATGGAAAGTCGGAAGAACCGCACCCAGCAATTGGCCCTCAGACTCCAGGAGTTTTAACAGTCTTTCGGGAGTGTTGTTTCAGGTAATACCTCCCCCTCCCCCCCCCCCGTGAGGAAGCTCATCTGCTTAGTTTCTATGGTAGTACTGCTACCCATAAGCCTTTGATCAAAAAGTCCTACCGTGCGGTTTGATTAATGCGATGCAAAGCGCATCAAAATTGGACCGTAGATCATTGGGAAAGCGGTTCTTTGGAGCGACGAATCAAAGTTCACCCTTTACTGTTCAGATGACAGGGACTGTATCTGGCGTATACCTGGAGCATGTCTCCTGCCAGAACGCATCGTGCCAACAGTCAAGTTCGGTGGGTGTGGAAATATGTTTCTCCTAGTTTCGAGGCATGGTAGTGCTGCTACCTATAAGCTTATGACCAAAAAGTCCAACCGTGCGGTTTGATTAATGTAATGCAAAACGCATGCAGATCATTGGGAAAGTGGTGCCTTAGCGAGGAATGAAAGTTTACCCTCTACTGTTCAGATGACAGGGCCTGGGTCTGGCGTCCCTAGCAGCATCATCTCATCGGCCGATGATCGGCCATTCATCGAAACCCGATGAAATTCTCATCAGTCGATGATCCAATATGTCTCATCGGCCGAGCAGAATCCGAGCAGCAAAATTCGATGAGAATACGATGAGATTTGGAGCAATTTACGAGCAGAACAGTCCCGTGCCGAAGAATTTCATCGGGAAACTTGATCGGAAGGATATCGTTTTCCGATGGAATATAGCTCATCTTATTTTCATCTTGAAAGTTGATCGGAAGGATATCGATTTCCGATGAAAAGTAGCACATCGAAAACCGTGCTCGGATACTGATCGGAACGATGTCATCGTGCGTTACAGGATCAGTTTACGAGGAGTTTGTTGATCGGCCGAGCAAAATCCGATGAGTTGATGCTACTTGGGGTATACCTGGAGCATGTCTCCTGCCAGAACACATTGTGCCAACAGTCAAGTTCGGTGTGTGTGGAAATATGTTTCTCCTAGTTTCGAGGCATTCCACTACGTTCGATATTTCTTTTGTGTGTTTTTGCACACTGCGTCCTACAACTGAGACAAGAAGCTTTTGCTTTTTTGCTCACTAAAATATTCACTAAATACAATTTTTTAAAACTTTGAACAACATTATGCGGGATTTTGCAATTTTAATTACGCAAGCCCAGTTTATGAATCGGAATGTTTTCAGTGGCGGATTTATCAAGTCACAATGGCGAGTGACCCCTAACCTGTAAACGCGCCACTGAGGGTTTTCTTTTTTAAATAATGCAGGTGCATATCTAAAGTTTTGTTTATATCAGTTTCGAATATAGCAATAGATCGGCCTCGTTTTCATCAACTCAATAAGCTGAAAAGTTAAATGTTAATCAATCTTCTCTTCAGGCCCGTCATTTAAGGGGGGCAAGGGGTCTATTGCCCCCCCCCCTGGCTTTGAAAAATCAATGCATTTACATATAAGTGGGCTTGGTTTTTAATGTTTTCCGATGAAATTGCATTGTGTTTGGACCCTTTGCCCCCCCCCCCCCTGGAAAAACTTGAAATGACGTCCCTGCTTCTCTATCATATTTTTTTCTTTATGTTGAAGAAATTTGTGGAGGAAACGTTAGCTAGAGTTCTGCAGAACACGCTTAAAGGGAGTCACTGCCCTAGATCTTTTATTTTCGCCCTTTTCACTGCTGGACAACTAGACACCACTCGCTGGTCTTCCGAATCCCAAGCATCATCGCCGAGACATACGATAAAAATAATTTTACAAACATTGTATTAGATGAAACGAGATTATTTCAAACGTTTTCTTTTATTATTTTTTTTTCGAATATAAAAATGTTAAAAATTAATTATTGTTAAATTTCTACAGTCGTTCGCGCACCACAGGTGGAGAATCACTGCCCAAAATGGTTTAATTAAACAAAATAATATTTAGTGCATGTAACGCTTGTATTTTTGCAGCGACCAATATGGTGAGCATTTCCTGAAAAAATGTTTTTTGGAGACACAGTGGGGTCTCGATAACTCGAATATTCCTTTATCTCGAAGTGTTCATTGGGTCCTCAGACACTTGAACACGCTGTGAGAACTTCTTATAACTTCGGTGTTACCGAGACTCGAATGTACTTACTTTTGCAGCCGCTTCTATTATTTCGAGCTTAAAATGAAGTATTTGTACTACAATGAATTTCGATATTTCTATTTTTTTGATTTAAAAATGTATTCTGCAGGAAGAGCATATGCGAGTATAAACTAATTTCCAATTTTTCATTATTATATAAATAACACATGAAGACATAAACTGGTTGCTAAAGAAAAAACTTGGACGTAAATCGATTTTGTACATATTACAAGTTGTTAACTCCACATTGCTGGTGTTTATTTTACTTTCCGCTAAAATTTTTATTTTCATGTAACAGAACTTTTATTTTTCAAAATATTCTATTAGTAGCAATTGGAATGATTTTGTTGCTGGTCTAACCATCTAGTTCAATAGTTATGTATTTCATAGATGGCGGTAAGAAACAGCCCATTCTCGGGTGCTAAAGGCCAGTCTGAGCTACTGATTTTTTCGGTGGAGGGAGGATTGAGAAGTATTTTTATCGTTTTCAAAAGAACTCTCGTTCTTAGCGGAACTCCGTAAGTGGCGCCATCTATGAAGTACAAACGAAAACGTTTTAACAATCGCAGCATGCAAGTACCCATTTTAGATATTGAAAAAACGATTTCAAATTTCTTTTTTTCCCCTCGCGAATCATTAAGATCATATTATTTTTTTTCTTGAGACATTTGAAGGGAAAAAAATGATATATGATTCTTTATCTTTTTTCTTCCCTTTTAAATATCTATCCTGGCGGCTCTTAACTACCGGCGCTATCTAAGAAAATAGCATATCAATATGAACACAGTAACGCATTTCACGTGAATCGAAATATCACAAAACAAATATTTTTGACATAAAGGGCATCAAAAAATGTTATGAGCAGCTTTGATTGCTAAAAATTAAAGTACCCCCCCCCCCCCCCCGCTAAGAAAAAGGAATTTCGTCAAAATTCAAGTTGCAATCAAAACAAATTAATATCCCACTCCCCACCCCCTCAAATCCGTAGAAAAAAGAGAATTTCACTAAAAAAAATTTTTAATTAAAATAAAGTGAAAATTTCCTCCTATAGAAGAAAATGAACTTAATTGAAATACACAACCCGATTTGAACAACAATCATGCAGAAAAATTAGCACAGATGTTCTTACCAGAGATCATCATGACTTTAATTAGTTAAAATACTCAAATGTATGAAATGTTACAATTTTGTCAAATATTGCAAAACGAAGAGAAATGAGAAAACAAATGGCTTAAAATTTTTGGCAATATCTGAATAAAAGAAAATATGCTAAAATTAGCGTTTAATCTTTATAAAATACACCAAAGGATAACGTCAAGTTTTTGCATTCCGACTTCTGATGACTGAGAAACTCGAAATAAATATCATCTTGTGAAGGAAAAGAGAAAAACTTTCCTATTATATAATTTGCTGACCAATTCGCCCCTAATGAATTTTGTGAATTTTAAGCTTTAAGTTGAACTACAGAATATCTAATTTGAAACCAAAACAAAACGGTTTAAGGTGCTCAACGGGTCTGAAGTAATTTTGTACCAAAATTCAAGGTGCGAAGTAGCAATAGATTTGCCTGTTCACCACACACAACAGCTCAAAGATTCATGAATTATTTTATGATATTTTCATTATTAGTATAATATTGCCTTCAGAGCTAAAGTGAACCAATTCCGTTCCAACTTATAAGAGATGTGCTTAATGACAAATTTTAGGCGAATTGCTATTGATGGATGTATGCAGTAATTATGAAGGCCGGAGAATGTGGAAAATACACTCGTCGCTGAAAAATGCACTAAAAACTTTTAAGAGGTCAAAAATGCAAAGAACACTGATTTTACAGTACTGGCAACAATAGTAAAGAGAGATATTTTTGTAGTGGAAAATAAGGTCTGCAATTCTGCCACTTCTTCCCGAAGAATTAAAATCAGCGGGGCATAATTGAAAGAACTCCTAATTTCCTCAACCCTTCTCACAAATTCTTGTAATATCTTGAGATCAGCCACTCTATACAGGTCGCAAACAAATCCAATATGCACTCCCCAAAGAATTTTGCTTTGACACTTTGGTCGTCACACCAGGATGTTTATAGTTTCACATTTCAATGACTCTCTTAAATAGCTTTTCAAATTTTTTTTTTTTTTTTTTTTTTTTTTTTGCGGCGCAGAGTAATAAATATGCGCTCGAAAAAAAAAAAATTCACACACTCTATACACACCCTTATTTATTTATTTTTTTGACCTAGCGATGGCTTTCTCCGGAATAGGACTCCAAAAAAAGATATGTTTTGAGTATTTGTATTAGTTCCGTAATTAAGAAAAGCTATTGTGTTTATTGTACGTCTTGTGTTGGTTTTAAACAACAAATTCAAATTTAATGCAAAAAAAAAAATCGTTTTAATAACTGTAACTGGAAAATTGTATGCTGTCTTTGGTTCTTGAAAGAAAAGATGAAGGGTTGTCAAAAATTTTGCAGATGTTACTAATTTTACTGTATTTCAATTCAATGAAATAGCGCGAGAGGACCACATGTCTGAAGTTCGACAGGAAATGTTTGGTGAGAATAGTATTTAGCTGCAAAAAATAGTGGCGCCATCTGTATTGTGAGTGAAGAAGTTTCCAAGTGAAATATTTCTTTCTGAATTATTTTTCTGCAGAATATTTCCCCTTTTTGTCAGCTTTGGTTAACCCTGTTGGAACCTAGAATGATAATTACTTAAACTATTGTTAAATTAGCCCATTAGGATGCGGTAATAAAGATATGATTATTATGGACAGATAATTTGCACTCTAACATTCATTGCAAATATTATATTTACAGCATATTATTCGTGATGGGAATCAGCAGTCTAGAAATTTGGTATTCAATTTAAGTCTTGGCATTTAAGTGCATCGATTTAGATTTTTTCCTGGAAAAACGCAATTTTCGAAAAAAAGTAATAAAAAATAAATAATAATAATAATAATAATAATAATAATTAATAAATACTCAGTTTTCAATGTGCCTAAGGCAGTGGTTCCAAAAGTCCAGACCTCCGCAGGCCCCCTAATGAATACTAAGCAACTTTGCAGAACCAGCCCCCCCCCCCCCCCGTGCGTAAAAAAAATATGCATAAAAAAAACTTAATTTGATACATTTAATTTGTTTTTCCAAAATTTTTGGACTTTTTTTTCATGCACATGAAATTAACAAATGTGTAGCGTGTGAACTCATTTCTATTTTCCGCATTGACTTTTGAAAGATAAGAGAGTCTAGCACTCTTTTGTAGCTAAAAATAAAGCTAAAAACCGCTTGTTAAGCGCAATATTCAGCTTCAGGTCCGTCGCTTAGATCAGGAGATCAGAAAGTTTTATTCCACATTGGGTTTTAGAAATACAATGTCAAACATAATATACCTTCCCATACCACAAAATAATATACCATACGACATATCATTTTAGTATCGGAAAAATGTTTCCAAATCGAAAATTCCGTAGCGTTTGCTGCTCTCTGCTCCCCCCCCCCCCGTAAACAAAAGAACTTTCTATTTCTTTAGAAATGTGCTTTCTTTTTTAGTCAAAATATTGTTACTCGTCATTCAATTTCAATTATTTTTTACGATTTAGTAGGATAACACCGTGGACCCCCTGGAATGAGCTCGCAGACCCCGAGGGTCCGCGGACCACACTTTGGAAAATTCTGGCCTAAGGTGACCCGTACTTCCCATTTTGAACGGGATTATCCCGTTTTGAGGAAGGCTGTCCCATAGTTGTAATTTAACACAACCTCGGGAAACCGGAATATCCCGGTTAATCTTGATCAATGCAATATCTTGAGTCTAAGAATTTTCTCAAATCATCATTATTAATATATGTGTTTTAGTTATTTTCTCCTGATACACTTCTAGATGAAATTTTCAACTTATATGTATTATGAAAAAAAAAAAAAAAAACACTGGTTGCAAGAATTTTTTTTTACGAAATTCATTTTCATTTGCGGTGAACCCTAAATATGCTTAACCGCAATTGTAATGGAAAAAATAGGAATAAATAAAAACTTTATTTTCGCTTGTATATTTATGTTCCTGAATAATCAAACACAAATTACGCAGAAACAGGGTATTTTTTTAAACAATGCTCCACCTCGTCGGAGGTCCACCGGACCCTGATTCCTTCAAGTGGTGCAGGTTCTGGGCCTCTATCCCTCCTGGTGCAGGCGTCCATTTCCTACACAAACACACACACGACCGTCTACACCAGTGGTGGCCAACCCGCGGCACGCGTGCCACAATGTGGCACGGCAGAGCAGTAACAATGGCACGCGAAGACTTTTCTGAAAGAATTCCAAAATTGAGAAAAAAATGTTGATCTAAAAATATTGATAAAAACTAAAACCCTTAAACTGATAAATATGATGATATTATGGCGATTAAGTGTCAGGTGGCTGGCTTACAAATTGTCTGTACTACAATATTGAAAAATATTTAACGTTAGCTTCGGACATTCAACAAAAGCACAGACGCTACAGATAATGCATTGTAAAGCATATTTGCGCTTAAAACGAATGAAATTTTCGATGATGCAGAATGGATTCTTGACCTGCAGAGGTTTCAACTACGGCTGATGAAATTTTATAAAAAGTTAACTCTGCAACTAAAATTAAGAAACCAGATCGGACAAAATTCTGTATGGTTGCACAAAGGAAGATGCTTAAATAGTTTTTGTTACATTGCTTGAAAATAATTTGGAAAAAAAAAACTTCAAAAGTATCATCGAATTATTTATCACAAATGCATGGCAAGTTACTCCTTCATTAAAATGTGCAATAGATGTCCAAAGGAGAAATAGTCATAAGATTTCAGAATTTTAGGGAGTGCGTTTTTTAAAATGTCTGGAAGGAAAGCAATGAGGACTTGCTACTTAGGAATGAAGAATATCAAATGAATTTAGCTATGTTATCTCTTACTATCCGGCGTTTAAGTAATTTAAATTTAAGATTATACAAAAACATTTCCTAAACAGTATCAGCCATCTACATTCTTTTATGATAAAACTTCAGTTTATTTCTCTCTATTTTGGAGAAAAAGAATGAAACATTAAATTTGATACTGAAAGTATCAATCCAGATCTAATAATTTTCCAATGATATATGGAGAAAATTTTACACCTATTTTAAGTATGCATTCAGTATTAGGTTTGATAATTTTCAGGATCATCAAAAAGAATGCTGATCTTTTCAAATTGTTTGTCTATTTCTCTGCAAGACACTACTTTTTACCCTTCTGAAATCCAAATCAGAATTACTGACCTTTTGCATTGGTAATCAAATATAAGAGCTTACTTTAACAGAAAGTCATCCACGTTATATAGAAATTTGGAAATTTGTACCAACAAAATTTTTTTCACGTTTACACATTTTAGCCGTCTGATGCTGTTGTAGATTTGGTTCGAAATACGCTTCTAAACACATATTTTTAGTTATGAATGCATAAAAATCTAAATATCGTTGAATATTAATTGATAGCACTTAAATCACTTAACCTTTTTAAGATTCTCAAGAACTAATCCTAAAATTAAAGATAGACTCATAAACCACATCAAGAACAGAATGTTTGATTTTTAGAATAGAATGTTTGATGTTATTTGTTTCTTTTTTTAAGCATAAGCCAACTGACAGAACCTATAAAAGTTACAGTAATATTAACGATAATGTTTCATTTGAGAAAGAATTACATAGTCATCCAACATAAAATCTATTGTATTTAACTTTTAAAAAAAAATCAGTTTGTTGGAAAAATACAATGTGGCACGCTGAGCTTTATCTCTCCAGAAGTGGCACTCCCTAAAAAGGTTGGCCACCCCTGGTCTACACACATACAAGCCTACATAATGCCCACATACACACGCTACGCTTAAACGAACACAGACATGCCTTCATTACACATGCCTACACAAACGCACACACTCTTACGCTCTCTCTCACACAAATGTCTAAACATACACTCATGTACACACTAGCAAACACATTTCCATACATACACACGTATTGCAGTTCGTGATTGCAAATAACATGATTTGAATATCTCTTCTCTTTTTTCAGCAACTACAAATTGCTATTTGTTTCCATTTTGGATCTCAGACGTCGCGCAGTTTATTTTTCAAATTGACCATGGAGTTTGTAACAGAGTGCGTCCCGGTGCGTCACTTCCTGAAACGTCCACCGGCCCCTGTTCCTTCGGGTGGCAACGCCTATACCCTGTACACACACATACACGCCTGCACACACACCTTACACAAGCATATGTTGCAATTCGTCACTGCAAAAAACATTTGAATTCAAGATGTCAATTTTTTTTTCTTTGTTTGATCAATAACAAAATGCTCGTTATTTTGATTTTGGACCCAAGAAGTCGTGTAGTCCCCTTTTTTATGTAAACCCGAAAAGTTATGAGTACCGTTTTGAAGAGAGAAATATCTTATCACCTTAGGTTTGTCCCAACTGTAGTGAAAAAAAATATATTGCAAAACCCATTTATTAGTTCCATAATTGCTCATAGCAGGCAGCACTAAAATCTTTACAAAAGATTTGAAGCGAAATGGGCAGAACGGTCCTGACGAAATGCGGGGAACTATTTGGAGAATTATAACAATTCCTTTGATAGTATAATTGATCATTGCAAGACCTTTAATTTCTCCAATGCGAGGCAAGGATTTGAACTTTGCCACAATTTTCAGTCTTCTGCTAAGTTTACATCATTTATTTTATTTATTATTATTTTATTTTTTTTTTTTTTTTTTAAGAAAGAATAAGGGCCCTGCTCCACATTGACGTAAAGCAGAAAAATAAAGCAGAAGCGTAAAATGGAGCAAATAGTGTTTCTATGGAAAGTACCCGGATTTTCGGTTTCTGCCTTCAGTTTCGGCAAGGCTTCACTAGATAGCGTTTTATACAGGCTGCTTCATTTGATCAAAATCTTTGGGATAAAAACGGATACATGTCGCCTAGCGACATCTATCGAATTTTGTGGTAACTAACATTATATACAAATCAGATAATAAAAGACAAAATTAAAATTTAATTTGTTGGCGACAATTTTACAATTTGGCATTCAATTCTATTTTATTATATTTTAACGTCATTTAATAGCTTGTTCGATTTGCTGGTTTATTCTGCATTTTAACGGCTTGTTTTAATTAGTTAGCGAATTATTTTTCATTTTAATTGATTCTAATTATAATTAAACTATGAAACGACACTGGCACCGCAGAGCGATAAATAGCGATTTTGGAACGATAGCTCCATCAAAACTTTTGATGAAATTAGATTGTCAAATTAATTTATTTGGCGAGTTTTTTAACAAGAATTCTCACATTATTTCGCAGCTTTTTTTTCAGTTGGCCCATTATTTTACTTTCAAGTATTAAACGTATGTGTGAAATTAGAAACAAAAAAGGGAAGATTTCGGTGATTGGAAGTCTGGTTATCTTTCCTATTGGCGTTAAATCTTTGTGGCCAATTTATGAGCGAGGGAAATACTTCCTTCGCAAACATAAACTAAAGAGCAACAAAATAAAGTAATTATCGCCAAAAATTTGGCAACCACACCAGATTCCCAATTATCGAAATATTATCAATGTGTGAAATTTAACATAAAAAGAACATTACCTTTTAATGTTGTGTAAATGAAAAAAAAATTTACATTTGGTCGTCGTAATATTGTAGTTTTGTTTATTTTTTTCGTACTTGTATTGCTCTTTAGTACTAAGCGATTATATATGCTCATTTCGTTGTTACTAAAGAAATTAATATGTTTTGTTGTCAATCGTCTTTCCGTTGAACACCAATCGCTTCATTGCAGGGCATTCATTCTGGGGCATCAAAAGGAAATGTCTCGCCATTTATCGCTCTAATGGGTCAACGCTATCAAAATGAACATCTGAGCTTTTGCGTAGCAATTAAGATCGTGTGAGCAACAATAATGAAACTAAATAGTAAATAGAACAATCTTATTTCATTGCTACATTTTTATTTATCGGCTGCGAATTTAAGCGTATATTTTATTAATGCAGAGATGTCAAAATTGAACGCCATTGCTATATGTTGCTAATTCGAAGAAAGTAAAGAATGAATGAATGTCGTATGACTGAATCATGAGTTGTGACTAACTTAACCTGAAAAGGGAATTTATTTCCCCTAAAAAGCAGTACTAATAAGGCCTTCGGCATCAATTCATCCTGTACTCCACTTCAGTAAACTATATCAATATTTTTTAACCCTTAAAGATAGGATGAACATCACTTTTTACAGCAGAAACAACGTGCTAATAAATGTAAACAAACATTTGGGTGGTCCTCATTCAGCGCTCTCTAACTGGCAAATCTTTACCATTGATGTTTTGAGTAATGAAGCAGACTGTATAAAACGCTATCTAGTGAAGCCTTGGTTTCGGTCGCGTTTTACGCTGATGTGAAGCAGGGCCCTAAATGAACAAAATTTTGCACAATGAAAGGGCAATTGGCACTCAATTGGGGACTAGGGGAACATTTGTACTCACTGTCGCAAATGTACTTCAACTGAAATTCTTGGCCATTTCACTTTCCAATTACCGGAAAAAGGGAAACATTATCAAATTCATGCCTCAACTTTTCATAGGAACACTATAGGAGAATCTCTCCTCTATTTTGAGGCAAAAATACAGGAGTTTTTACAGTCTAATACTGTTAAATCTAGAGTAATATTCTGTAAAAAAATTTAATTTCACAGCAAAAAAACTAAAATTGTGCTAATTTTACAGTGTTAAACCGTAATATTGCTAATTTTATAGTTTATTACGGTGGATTTTAGTTTTAAACTGGAACCTCGGCTGCCAGTATTATACTGTTGTTTTTGTAGTATAATATTACTATTGCTAAGTTTACAGTTTAGTTGCTTGTTTCACAGTACTAAACCGTAAAGTTGCTAAATTTACACTAATAAACTGTAAAATTTGCTAATTTTACAGTTTATTACCGTGTATTTTAAAGTTTTAAACTGGAACTTAGGCTGCCAGTGTTATACTGCTGTTTTTGCAGTATATTATTGCTAAATTTTCTGCAATAAGCTTAAATTTCTAACTTTACAGTAAAAAACTGTAAACTGTAAAATTGCTAATTTTACAGTTTATTGCTGTGCATTTTACAGTTTTAAATTGGAACCTCGGCTGCCAGTATTATGCTGTAAAAACAACAGTTGAATTTTCACAGTATAGTAGCTCGTCGCAAATTTCAACCGTAGATTTTTCAAAGCAGGCAGAGAAAGCTTTAGATTTTTATCAACACTTTGCGCAAAGAAGTTAAAGTACATATCAGTACATGTTGATCAAATAATTCGGAAAAAATGAATCATGAACATGTTGAGACAAATGGCAATGCATTGAAGCAGATCGTAAATGTCTGTTAAACAATCTGATGCACAGCAACTCCACAGACTCATTTCTTCCTCGGGTAAATGAATCCATCGTAAGGCGAATTCTCTGGAGGCAGGAATTTAACGAAGAGCGGTTCCAAGATCCACATGAATCCCACTCCGGCACAAATGATGCCATTCAAATAAAACATCTGATCGTACGATCCAAGATGGTCCCTGAAATATCCTGCAAAAAAAGAGCAAACATTAGCGCAACATTTAAACCCAGTACACAATATTTTATCAAAAATAAACAGTAATAATATAACGTTGAAAAGCAGAAATGCGTTGGAATACTGCAGATACGTGTTTTGGCATTACAAAGAACGTTTTTTTCAGTTGAATAATAAAAAAATGAGCTTATGGAAGCAAAGATATCCGGCAAAAGCTTTTGCTGGATGTTTTTGGACCCATAAGCTCTCCTTTTTTTTTTAATAAAAAAAAGCGTTCCTTGTAACGCCAAAACACGTGTCTGCAGTATTCCAGTCCATTTGGGCTTTTCAAAGTTGAATAATTTTTAGCACAACAAAATATTGCCTAATTTTCTACTCTGGAAAATGTGAGTTTTTTTAAATGAAAATATTTTTATAAATTGTGTACACACTCCATTCTATGTAACACAATGCTTAAAATATCAATATTTCCTGCAGCGACATGGATAAAAATTTGAATATACAGTAAAATTTTAAAAAGCATTAATCCCTCTAAGGGGAATTATGAAATAGTTCACCAAAACTGTTTCCAGTTGGTAGACAGAGTACTATGGCTAAGAATATCCTACAAAAAATTTTTTAAGTTTGCTGGTGAAACTTTTAAAGAGTGCTTGAATTACGACATTAAAAAACGATAAAACATTAGACATCGTAAAATGTTTTCCAAACAAGAATAAATGAAATTTAGGCATTTGAAATGATAAATAAAAGATGACGCATTTAAAAAAAAATAAATAAATAAAACATCGCCTTTGCGACGAGAATCCATAGTCGGAAAAACAACCAAAACCCAATGTTTAATTCCATATTTGAGACTGCTGCCAATCCCAAAACGAGAAATTTTTGCACCAAAAATAATAAGCAGGATGTTAAGAGTCACCAGCAAAAAAAAAAAGTCGCGTTATTTAATCAATAATTAACTTATATTCAGCTGTTCAAAGCTTATGTCCCGTATACCGGACGCCAGGTCTGAAGGGATTAAAGGAGAACTATTTCGAAATCATTACCTATGAATGATGGTAGCGCCAATCCAAGAAATCCGGAGAGGAAGTTAATGAAACCCATGGCAATCACTTTCTCGTGGCTCTTCATGTACTTCGAGACCAAAAGGGGATGGTGGACGAATAGCGAACCATTCAAAATGCCGAATAACAAGATCGCCACCATCATGGTTGCCCGGGTATACATGTACGGCAACGAAGCGGTGCTACCTCCCAACAGCATCATCATCACCAGCATGTACCTGGGAAGACTCAAGCATCCATTATCGGTAATCCACCCCAAGCACAGCCTCCCCAAGAAATCACCGATGGACAGTAGGGCTATCATGTATTTGCCGTCCGCTTGGGGCAAACCTTTGTCCATGGCAAAATCAACAACAACCGTGACCAGAGGAATGAAGGTCAGCATGAAGACACCGCGGCATAGACATATCAGCAAGAATATGGGGTTGGCGTGCAATTTTAGAGCTGTCATCAGGTAGCTCTGGAGAGCTTCTGGGTCGCCTTTCTTTATTCTCTTCTTATTCTTGATGCGGTACCTCCTCAAGGGGTATTTAACTTCTTCGGTATCGTAACATTCAAAGCTTACGGAGCTGTCGCCGGAAGATTCGAGTATATCTTTGTTGCTCAGGACTTCGTTAAGTTTTTTCAGCTCTTGGAGCACTCTGACGATTTGGGATTGATTTTCTTCCGGGAAGTACGAATTGAATCTCAAGTCGTCTTTAGCACACAGCTCCTTTAGCTTGTTTTTAATGAATTGCTTTCTGGGGGTTTCGTAAAATTTCTTCGAGCCTCGTTTCGTGGACATACGTTTCTTAACAAGATCCAAACTGGAAAAACTGCTATTGTTTTGCGGATTTTCTTGGGTATTTTCTGCACTAGATTCGGTCAAAGACGTGGATTGGGGAAACGATCTTTGCCGATTTTCTGCAGCAGCATACACTTCCTCCAATTCGTCCAGCATACGGATTTTGTCTACTAGCAGCAGTGTGTTTTCTCTGTTGTCTCTAGAAAACGCTTTTTCTAGTGGATCTAAAGACAACAATCTGAGAACAAAACCGTTGTTTTCACGCAATACACCAAAATTAATGTTTTCTTCAGCAGGTTTAGAACTTTTCAAGTCTGCTTCCGAATTATTGACAGCCCCATTGTCATTTGCGTTGGATGCAACAGTCTTTTCTAGCGATCCATACTTAGTCTTTGCCGTGGTTTGGTCTGCGGTATCATCACTTTCATTTGCGTCGGGCTTGGGTTCAGTAAGCAGCATGGAGGCTGGTATCACATTGAGAATAATTGCACCCATAACTAGAAAAGTTCCAGTTATTCCATAAAGAGACATCAGGATTTCTATTACAACTGGGAAGAGGAAGGCTCCAACGCACCCTCCGGAAAATGCAAGACCACCTGCTGTAGCTCGATGCTTATCAAAGTGCTGATCTATTGAAACTTGGTTCAAAGTCGTAGTAAATGCAGTGCTGATACCTACATGAGAAAAATATGAAGTAGAATATGAGTAAACTATTAATAAAATTTTTATATTACAAGGAATACTTCCAAAAAATGCTTTAAACTCGTTGTTATCTTGCAAGCAATGAGTAATCCGTTTTGGAAAAATTCTTGCCATAAAAATATTTAAGTTCAGTACAGCAGTATATTTGTAGTTGTAATTACATTTTAATTTAAAACGATGGCAAATTTGTAATACCCACGTTGAATGTTTTTGCGTACGTAATTGGAGCTGATGCTAATAGCAATGTTACGGATTCTTAAAATGTTACAGTGCTTTGAAATGTAATGCCGAAAACCATTGCACGCCTATTAAAAAACATCAAACTGAGAATGTACGCTGGTTGAAAACTAGTGGCATAACTCAAAAAAGTTTTAAAATCAAATAATTACTATTTTTTTTTAATTTAAATTTTGTATTCTTTCTTATGATTGTGTTGGTCCAAAATCAGGTTACAAAACTGTGCATGGTAACGTAGAAACTGTACAGTAAAATACTGGGACATTTTTGAAATTTCCTAATTTGGAATACAATTTTGAAAATTTAAAAAACTATAGTTAGTTTACAAAAACCAAACTGCAACCATAAAATAGCACACATTTTTTTTAAGAAAGGGAATGTGAGACAAAGTGAAATGTAAAACATTTTCTCAGTTTGCAGCTTCACCTATCTAGCAATGTTTTAACTAAGTTCTTAGACATGTAGTTGATTCCTGTCAAAAAATAAGTAGCTCTAAAGATCAACGAAAAAAAATATACAAGCCATTTTCAAAATTTTATACCTTTTTTTGTAATATTCGTTGTTTTTCAAAAATATTTCTTGTTATTATAAAAGGATAAAATGTTTGGAATTAACATTTAAAATCTACTGATGTCTAGTGCAGTACTTATTTAGATTATAATGGGCATTTTTGACTTTTAATGTTCAACGTAATTTGCCAAATGCTCACGGGCGAAGTGGACGGGGGAAAGTAAAATAGCTCATTTCGTTTACTTACTCATTCATTTATTAAATCACGTATTCATTTCTTAATTTATTAATTTATGTACGTTCTTTTACTTATTTAATTACTTATTTACTCATTCATTATCTCGCTCTCTTATTTATCCTTCATTTTTTCACTTATTTATTTTTTCTCTCATATTAATTATTTATTCATTTATTTACTTATTCGTTTGCTTTTCATTAATATTTTTTTTTCGTTATTTACGCATTCATTTGATGAAAATTACTGTTAATCGTCGAATGGAAAATTTTTCATCACAAAAATATTTTGTTTTTCTCTTTGTCCCATGATTTTTTGAGGCGAAAATTTCCACAATTTTTGAAAACAACAAAATAACTACCAAAAGATAAAAATTAATATTCCAACGAAAGTTGTATCACAAAATACATTATTCCTTCTTTATGTACAATAATTTTTAGAACAAAAATTTCATTTGTTTTTGCTTTTTTGAAGCAGGTACAAGGTACATAAACTCAATTATTTCACTTTGCCCCACATTCCCCTTTTTGCAGTATTTGGGTACAAATCGGATAAAATTATCTAGCTTAGCAATTGTTTTTCTTTTTAACAATTGGTATTAGGGGGGGGGGGAGCGCCATTACGTTTTGAAAGGGAGTAATATATTGATGACAAAAACTTTGACCTTGTAACAGAAATTTTTAATGCAAAATTCCTCTTCTTAATCGTTCTAATATTGCAGACTTTGCTGGTCTGCGACATTTTTTCAAGAACTTTTGAGGGTTAGCAGCCAAAAAAGGTTGGGAAACTCTGAAGTAGAAAACAGAAACAAATAAAATATTTAAATCATCAGGTTCGCTTTGATCGCTGCCAGCCATGAAATGGCTACTTATCACTGGAAAGATAAAGCAGTTTATATACAATTTTATCACTAAAAGGTTATAACTCAAGTTTTATATTGTTTAAAATTTACAAACAAGTTCCCTCATGCATAATAAATTGTTTTCTTTCAATTGGTACCTATATATTTTTGAGCGAACGAGTACGTTTTCATTACCAAAATTGCGATAGAAAATAGGGCAGCATTACTCACCAAAAAATAATCCCCACATGATGGTAATCCAAAGCATGTCTGCTATGAAGAAGCAAGTAATAGCACTGACAGCGCCGATAACACCTCCAATAAGAGTAACTACACGTACACCATACTTCTGACCTAAAATTCCAGCTAAAGGACCTGGAAAAATAATAGTTTATATCACTTCCCATGGAAAGGCTGGAATCATAGTGTGTAAAATATTAATTTAAATTATAGTTTAAAAAAACTAAAAAATACGCTTTTAAACCATGTTTCATGATAGTCTTAATTGATTTCCCTCTGATTTTCAAAACTATTGAAAATCCGCGCTCTCTCTAAGGCAGGGATTCAAGTGAAACACCATTGCAATCGCTTCGAATTGCAATCGCTACTGGAAGTGAATTACATTATCATCAACTTAACTTGGCACTGACGTCACTACGGGTAGAGCCAATAAGAGCTCACAAGCAGTCAGTGATCTCCTCTTATTCGCCAAGTAGGCTGTGACGTTTTATCTAGCTCGTTTTTCATAGGCAAACGTCACGCTGACGTCACGATGTTTTTATCAATAACCGTTCTAATGTAATTCATTTCCAGTAGCGATTGTAATTTGCGATCGCCTGTTTCACTTGAATTCCTGCCTAAGTTTACATGAACTTATAATACACCAACACATGTAATATAGTTTAGCCTTTAGTATTAATAACATTATTGAATGTATTGCTTTTATATTTGTAAAGAACGTGAACTTTATCTTATATTCAGATTTACATGCAAACAACTTAAACACTTATAATACATCAACATGTAATAACATAGTTTAGCCTGTTAGCATTAATAATAGTATTAATATATTACTTTTATATTTGTAAAGAACGTGAATTTTATCTTTTATTCAGAGTTACATACATACATATTCACATGTGAAACTAACAAAAGCGTATTAAAAATTGAGCAGAGTTAAGCATGCATTTAGTTCCACCGCTCCAGTTCCTGTATTTAAGTATACAAGGTGTTGCACAATGCACAGGCCCGTTATTTCGGAGTTTAGGGGAGGGCAATTGCCCCTCCCCCCAACTTAGGGAAATCAATGTATTTATATGTAAGTAGGCGTGGTTTTTGCCATTTTTTGTCAAATTTACATTGTGTCTACACTCTTTGCCTCCCCCCCCCCCACCCCTGGAAAAATTTGAAATGACGGGTTTGGTATGGCAATGAAGGAACGGGTCTGGGCTTAGAAATTTACTTTTTTGAAAAATATACAAAAATATTTTTAATCCCTTTCAATATACCCCTTTCCTATCAATAAATACATCGCCGCATGACAGTTTCCCTCAATTTAAAGCAGAACTGTAAATCATTTTCTGTCATCTTCTCTCGAAAGTATGCCGCTTTTGCTTTCAACTAATGACTGAAAATGTATTTCCTTCAGTGTACTATTAACTTTTGGAAACAGGTAGAGGTCAATCGGAATGAAATGTGGGGAGTACAGTAGAAAGCCAAGCGCAGAAATGCATTTGTCCGCTAAAAACTGTTTCACAGAGAGTACATTGAGCGCGGAGGATGTCAGTTTTTTCAGTAACAGTTGTGGTCCATGTTTTTCTTATTGTCTCTCTGTCAGTGTTCGTAATACCTGACAACAGCTGCATACTCAATTGATCTTTGCGCAAGATTTCATTTTTTAATGGTTTCATCAGTTCTTGTAGTCACAGGCAACCGAAGCGTTCATAGTCTTTAACAACCCATGTACCTTCCAGAGACCGTTTATGCCCTCCAAACTATTTGCCTACCTTGAGATGCCAAATTCCCCATTTTAACAATTTAAAATATTCAGGTGTGGTGTAGTTTGTTAATATTTCATTTGGTGTTTCAAGTTTATTCGCTGCTCGATTTTTCAACTAGTCACGACACTTTGACGCAAAAACGTTTTACTCAAAAGGGATGCTAGGGGGGGGGGAGGACTAGATAGAGTAATGGGATAATTTGCAAACAGCACTAGAAGTATCAAGATCAAGTACATTTCCTTGTTTTATTCACCCAGATCAAGTCTATAGCTAGGTTATGCACACTGCACAGTTCTGTTGCTTGATTGTCGCAGCTTGTCCATCCAAAAACCTCTTACGCCCCCCCCCCCATCCCCCCCCCCCTAAAAAAAGAAAAAGAAAAAACTAGAGCTTAGAAAAAGTTTTTTTACTAGCCTGAACAGCTTTTTAGGTGAGAATGATAGTCAATGAATTCAGGGCCCACCATCCAACCGGTAAAACAAAGTGTTGTGATTAGTACGAGCATTGAACTAATACTTCATATACTAAAATAAAATATATTCAATTTTATTAAGTGCATATTATTGCCATTATAAATAACTTGCATTGTGATAATATATGTGTTTACAAAACTCTTTCGGCAATATTTTCTGTGGATTCTTTCTATTAAGCATTCTGAATTGCTGAGGTTTTTGATAGACTTATTCTATGACGATTTAAAAGTAAAATCTTTCTCAAACTAAAAACAGAAAACTGTATTAATGTTCGTTTACTTTCATTGTTTAAATAATATGTTTGAATACCGATTTGAAAGAACGAAAACTGCGTAAAATCTGCCATTATAAAATAATTTGTTATGAATTCATGATGCATTTTGTGTGTATATCTAAGAAGGATCTGTAAAGTTTCAAGTAATGTGGTTATTTCATCTTGTAGCCTGAACAAAGCGGATTCCCCTAACCAATTTATCATACT
>JAXGGA010017857.1:0-23319 GCA_038373865.1 Uloborus plumipes | reverse complement strand
ACTCTAAGGATTCAGAAAAATATCACATTTTGTAGTCCCCGAAGTTGGCAAACGAAACCATGTTTCTAAGCATCTTTTCTGCCTTCGGCCCACAGACTATAGCAGAAACGTCCATTGTACGTCCCACATTGATTTCTACGGTGATTTGACGCAGTGTTGCTTGTCTGTTAGAATTTACGACTCTTTGCAGACGTCGCCGGTCTCGATCTTTAAGTGCAGGCCGGTCGACCACTGCGCGTCCATGGTGGGATGTTATGCCTGAAATTTCATACTCTCGGCACACTCTTGACACAGTGGATCTGGGAATGTTGAATTCTCTAACGATTTCCGAAATGGCATGACCCATGCGTCTAGCTCCAACTAACATTCCGCGTTCAAAGTCTGTTAATTCACGTCGTGCGGTCATCATCACGTTAAAACCTCTTCACATGAATAACTTGAACAGAAATGAAAGCTCTGTAAAAGCACTGCGCATTTATACCTGTTCTATGCGATGCTACTGCCATCTGAAAATTTGCATATTGCTATCCCATGACTTTTGTCACTTCAGTGTATATATATATATATATATATATATATATATATATATATATATATGGTTTTTGTGTGAAATAACGCATTCATAATTGCAAACACAGCTCATTTTAAGCAAAATTTCTAGTAACATAGCATTATTTTTACAAAAGAAGTTTTTTATTTAAAACGTGTCATACTTAATTATTTTTTTAAACATTAAAAAAGCTTTCGCCAACGTGAAAAAAAAAAGGACCTTTCCCTAAAATATCGAAGTCCCTATTTTTCCTCGTATACGTCAAGTTTCAAACAAATACCCAGAGAAAACTATTTCATGTTGAATCAGGCCCGTCATTTAAGGGGAAGGGGTGGGGTTCAGTTTCCCCTTCCTAACTTTGAGAAATTAATGTATTTACATATAAGTGGGCGAGGTTTTGGAGGAGGTATGAAGTTTAGTTGTGTTTGCACCCTTTGAAAAACTTGAGCCCCGCCTGGAAAAACTTGAAATGACGGACCTCTGTTTTGAGCATATCCCTAGATTCTTTGTTCCGTATTTGACGAGGAATAATGCCAAAAACAGAAACAATTTTTTATGATATGAACCATTGTTACTAAAATTTTTTCTCACTGTAAAGATTTAGGCAGTTTAGCTTTCATCACATCTTAGGTCTAAATTTATCAGTTACGCTTAAAGGAGCTGATCCTTCTGTCACGTTCTAGACATTGAACGTTGTATCGTAAAGCAATCATTGTTTTTAAATACTGCAATCATTGATTGTTTTTCTTTAATATCTTTTCATTCTTTTTATTTTTTTTAATAAGTTAAATAAAACTTTGCTTCAAATGTATAACGATATAAAAATATAAAAATGCAGTACAACGTTCTGCTGTTAGACATTTGTTTTAAAATGTGAACTGAGTTTTACAGGTGACATGTTAGAATTATTTCTATTGGAATTTAAGTACTTCCTAGTTGGTGATGTCCTGAAATTGAAGGGCTTGGAGGATGAAGGGGATATGTTAAATTTTAACAAGAAGTTCTGTCAAGAACTAAACGAGCCTACTTTCCCGTACATCGACATCGGCATTCTAGCATCTGATCATTATTCTCCTGATCATCTGAGACTAAACATTATGTCAAACATACCTTTTTAGCACTTAAAGCTGATTTCTAAAAGCAAAATATACCCCTCTCATCAGATGAAATAGAGACATAAAAAGTAAATAAATGAATAAATGAAGTTTTATCGCACCTTTTAAAGAATGTAACTGTTACAGTTCTTCCGCAGAAAAATTCCTCAATCGTTTTCAAAAAAAAATTAAAAGTACAAAGTACATCAAAACACATTTTATCAAAGAAAGGAAAAAAAACTCGTCCGTCGATAAAATGTCTCGATTTTCACTTTTAAACCGTTGCCAGTTGTTAAATATAAATAAAGAATAAAATGCCCTCGTGAATGAAACACTTTTGTTACAAAAAAAATCGTCTGCCAAAAAAAAATAATAGTAATAAATACAATAACACAAATGAATAAGAAAACAAAAAATCGTCTGCACAGTCAGTCATTTTTTTCTGAGCCTGCAGTTCCGCCATGTTTGTGGAGTCGGAGTCGGAATCAGAGTCCTCACAGAAGATTATTCAGAAAAGTACTTTACAAACATTATTTATCAAAACCATTTTTTTTACAAAGTTAGTTTGAAGGAAATCCGACTTTAAGTTCCAGGATCAACATTCAACTTAAATTCCCCGTAGGCGCTAATGTTAAATTTTTTTCTGAACGATTCAATATTGAACGAAAAATGGTTCAAACCAAAAAGCGAAATAAGGGAATGAACCTCTCCGAGATCTTTCAAACAAAAAAAAGTTTATTCCATTCGGATGGTTCACTCAGAAGTTATTAGGTGGGGAAAGGTTGCTTGAACGGTTCAATGTTGAACGAAAAAATGTTCAAATTGAAAATTTAAATACTGTAATGAAGTATCCTTGCTGAGATCCTTCGAACAAAAAAAAAAGTTTATTTAAATCGGACTGTTCACTCAAAAATTATTAGGGGTGACAGCTTGCTTGAGCGGTTCAATGTTGAACGAAAAATTGTTCAATTCGGAAATGTAAGTACGGGAATGAAGTATCCTTGATAAGATCTTTCGAACAAAAAAAAGTTTGTTGAAATCGGACTGTTCACTCAAAAGTTAGCATCGCGGGACAGGTTGTTTGAACGGTTCAAAGTTGAACCAAAAATTGTTCAAATCGAAAAATCAAATATGGGAATGAGTTGTACTCGCCGAAATCTTTCCAACAAAAAAAAGTTTGTTCCAATTTGAATGTTCATTCAAAAGTTATTAGGGGGGAAAGGTTGCTTGAACGGTTCAATGTTGAACCAAAATTGTTCAACTCGAAAAATCAAATATGGGAATGAGTTGTAATCGCTGAGATCTATCCAACAAAAAAAAGTTTGTTCAAATCGGAATGTTCATTCAAAAGTTATTAGGGGGGAAGGGTTGCTTGAACGGTTCAATGTTGAACAAAAAATTGTTCAAATCGAAAATGTAGATACAGGAATGAAGTATCCTTGAAAAGATCTTTCGAACAAAAAAAAGTTTGTTCCAATCGGACTGTTCACTCAAAAGTTAGCATCGCGGGACAGGTTGTTTGAACGGCTCAAAGTTGAACTAAAAATTGTTCAAATCGAAAAATCAAATATGGGAATGAGCTGTACTCGCCGAGATCTTTCCAACAAAAAAAAGTTTGTCCAAATCGGAATATTCATTCAAAAGTTATTAGGGGGGGACAGACAGACCGACCGACAGACCGACACACAAATTCCCCATCTCAATACCCTACTTTCAAATTTTTAATTTTTCGATATTCATTTTACCTTTTTATTTTTTTAACTTGGCGATATTTTTTGGACTTGGCGATATTTTTTTTAACTTGGCGATATTTTTTGGACTTGGCGATATTTTTTGGGCTTGGCGATATTTTTTGGGCTTGGCGATATTTTTTGGGCTTGGCGATATTTTTTGGACTTGGCGATATTTTTTGGGCTTGGCGATATTTTTTGGACTTGGCGATATTTTTTGGGCTTGGCGATATTTTTTGGACTTGGCGATATTTTTTGAGCTTGGCGATATTTTTTGGACTTGGCGATATTTTTTGGGCTTGGCGATATTTTTTTGACTTGGCGATATTTTTTGGACTTGGCGATATTTTTTTGGACTTGGCGATATTTTTTGGACTTGGCGATATTTTTTGGGCTTGGCGATATTTTTGGACTTGGCGATATTTTTTGGGCTTGGCGATATTTTTTGGACTTGGCGATATTTTTTGGGCTTGGCGATATTTTTTGGACTTGGCGATATTTTTTGGACTTGGCGATATTTTTTGGACTTGGCGATATTTTTTGGACTTGGCGATATTTTTTGGACTTGGCGATATTTTTTGGACTTGGCGATATTTTTTGGACTTGGCGATATTTTTTGGACTTGGCGATATTTTTTAGGCTTGGCGATATTTTTTGGGCTCGTTTAAGTTGGACTGTTCACTCAAAAGTTATTAGAGGTGACAGCTTGTTTAAACGGTTCAATGTTGAACGAAAAATTGTTCAAATCGAAAATGTAGATACGGGAATGAAGTATCCTTGAAAAGACCTTTCGAACAAAAAAAAGTTTGTTAAAATCGGACTGTTCATTCAAAAGTTAGTATCGCGGGACCGGTTGTTTGAACGGCTCAAATTTGAACCAAAAATTGTTCAAATCGAAAAATCAAATATGGGAATGAGCTGTACTCGCCGAGATCTTTCCAACAAAAAAAAGTTTGTCCAAATCGGAATGTTCATTCAAAAGTTATTAGGGGGGGACAGACAGACCGACAGACCGACCGACCGACCGACAGACCGACACACAAATTCCCCATCTCAATACCCTACTTTCAAATTTTTAATTTCTCGATATTTATTTCATTTTTTTGTTTCTTTTTGACTTTTTTTTACTTGGCGATATTTTTTGAACTTGGCGATATTTTTTGGACTTGGCGATATTTTTTGGACTTGGCGACATTTTTTAGATGCATTAAGCCAATTTTAATGCTTTTTTTCGTCTCTTTTATTTTTAACGGGAAAGTAGGCTAAAAAATGAACACTCTGGAAAATGGAAAGCAATAAATACAGGTAACAAAATAAAGCTTGTACATCAAAAAGAAGACATCGCTAGACCAATTTCACCCGCACTGTGCGAAAACCAAAAAACGAAAAAGCTACAAAAACTGCAATAATTAAACATTGAACTTTAATTGCTCGCAATTTCTGGTTTATCACATAAAACCTTCATCTCCCAAGCCCTTAAATTATGTAGCAGCTCTGGTATTTGTCGGCAAAATGTGTCAAAACTACGTCAAAATTATTTATTTAGAGAAATCATACAATATTTTGTCATTTTTATGAACTTCGAATAAATGAACAATTCCACGAATTTAAAAGTTTAATTAAAAAGTGAACAACCTATCAACATTAATTAATCTATTAAACTACATTAAATATAGATTAATCAATTAAACATTTATCAAGGCATTGTGACTCATAAAATATTTGATTAAAATAAAACAGACGAACTTCAATAAGAAGAAAAAATTTGGTGGTGTGGGTCACTATTTTAACTTCCGTAAAAAGTTTACATGTCTAAATATGCATAAGCTGTTTTTATTATGTGGTAATGTAGTTCAATTTGCAAACTACTTAACAAATAAATCCAGTAAAATATGATTAATTAATCCAGTTAATTCACTCTTAAAATAGTTTTTTTCTCGTCGGAAAATAAATTAAATTTAGTAATACACTGCGACGCAAAAGTTTAGACAAAATGCAAATATGTGAATAAAAAGAAAACTATTCAACGAAATGCTTTCAAATTTCTACTGCAGGTACACAATATGGTCCCAAATACGTGTTTGGAGTTAGTATAACTATAACTGGAATCAAATTTTGGATATTACAAAAGACATTTTTTTACATTGTTGCAAAAGTTTAGACAATAGTCAGATTTTATGCAAATATCCCTTGAAATGTGATTGGTGGAGGAAATGCGGGACTGTATTATTCATTTATAAAGTGCAGAGATTGCTGAATAAATAATCAAAATCTCAAAAGCTCTTTAGTTCTCGTGTAAAGAATATGAGAAAGTTTGGAAGCCGAAATTTGAAAATGAACCTACTTTATTAATTTTTTGTCTTTTAAATCGGCTATAGTATGGTAGTACATTGTTTTTTACTCTGTGAAGAGCAAATTCAAACATACGTACCGATCGAAAAGTCTAAGAAAAATTATATTTCTTAAGGATGAAGGAATTGAAAAAACGGCGCAGACTGACGATTCGCCCCTTAATCCTACAAAACTTCAACTTGGGTCAAAAACAGCACGTGACAGCATAAGTAGATGAACAACTGAATCGGAATGCATAAAAGAAACAAAGAATTGTGCTTGAGCCTTTTCAGACAGAGTATCCCAAATAAGCCAGATTTTATTGATAAAAGCAGCACAACATATGATCATTGGATATTTCTCAAGTCCCGCGAAAAGAATTATAATCCATATAGGCCATCCCAATTTTAATAATTTTTATCAAAGAAAGTACCATTCATTTTTTAGTCACGATGATACATATGCTGCTTTTCACATTAAAATCTAGCTTATTTGGAACACTCTGTCCCAAAAGGCTCAGGCACAATTCTTTGTTTTTTTTTTTTTATGCATTCCGATTCAGTTGTTCATCTACTTATGCTGTCACGTGCTGTTTTTGACCCAAGTTGAAGTTTCGTAGGATTAAGGGGCGAATCGTCAGTCTGAGCCGTTTTTCCAATTCCTTTATCCTTAAGAAATATAATTTTTCTTGGACTTTTTGATCGATACGCATGTCTGAATTTGCTCTCCACAAAGTAACAAGAAGTTCTGTCAAGAACTAAACGAGCCTACTTTCCCGTGCATCGACATCGGCATTCTAGCATCTGATCATTATTCTCCTGATCATCTGAGACTAAACATTATGTCAAACATACCTTTTTAGCACTTAAAGCTGATTTCTAAAAGCAAAATATACCCCTCTCATCAGATGAAATAGAGACATAAAAAGTAAATAAATGAATAAATGAAGTTTTGTCGCACGTTTTAAAGAATGTAACTGTTACAGTTCTTCCGCAGAAAAATTCCTCAATCGTTTTCAAAAAAAAAAAAAAAAAATTAAAAGTACAAAGTACATCAAAACACATTTTATCAAAGAAAGGAAAAAAAACTCGTCCGTCGATAAAATGTCTCGATTTTCACTTTTAAACCGTTGCCAGTTGTTAAATATAAATAAAGAATAAAATGCACTCGTGAATGAAACACTTTTGTTACAAAAAAAATCGTCTGCCAAAAAAAAAATAATAGTAATAAATACAATAACACAAATGAATAAATAAACAAAAAATCGTCTGCACAGTCAGTCATTTTTTTCTGAGCCTGCAGTTCCGCCATGTTTGTGGAGTCGGAGTCGGAATCAGAGTCCTCACAGAAGATTATTCAGAAAAGTACTTTACAAACATTATTTATCAAAACCATTTTTTTACAAAGTTAGTTTGAAGGAAATCCGACTTTAAGTTCCAGGATCAACATTCAACTTAAATTCCCCGTAGGCGCTAATGTTAAATTTTTTTCTGAACGGTTCAATATTGAACGAAAAATGGTTCAAACCAAAAAGCGAAATAAGGGAATGAACCTCTCCGAGATCTTTCAAACAAAAAAAAGTTTATTCCATTCGGATGGTTCACTCAGAAGTTATTAGGTGGGGAAAGGTTGCTTGAACGGTTCAATGTTGAACGAAAAAATGTTCAAATTGAAAATTTAAATACTGTAATGAAGTATCCTTGCTGAGATCCTTCGAACAAAAAAAAAAGTTTATTTAAATCGGACTGTTCACTCAAAAATTATTAGGGGTGACAGCTTGCTTGAGCGGTTCAATGTTGAACGAAAAATTGTTCAATTCGGAAATGTAAATACGGGAATGAAGTATCCTTGATAAGATCTTTCGAACAAAAAAAAGTTTGTTGAAATCGGACTGTTCACTCAAAAGTTAGCATCGCGGGACAGGTTGTTTGAACGGTTCAAAGTTGAACCAAAAATTGTTCAAATCGAAAAATCAAATATGGGAATGAGTTGTAATCGCTGAGATCTATCCAACAAAAAAAAGTTTGTTCAAATCGGAATGTTCATTCAAAAGTTATTAGGGGGGGACAGACAGACCGACAGACCGACCGACAGACCGACAGACCGACCGACACACAAATTCCCCATCTCAATACCCTACTTTCAAATTTTTAATTTCTCGATTATTATTTAATTTTTTTGTTTCTTTTTGACTTTTTGGGAATGAGTTGTAAATATGGGAATGAGTTGTACTCGCCGAAATCTTTCCAACAAAAAAAAGTTTGTTCAAATCGGAATGTTCATTCAAAAGTTATTAGGGGGGAAAGGTTGCTTGAACGGTTCAATGTTGAACCAAAATTGTTCAACTCGAAAAATCAAATATGGGAATGAGTTGTAATCGCTGAGATCTATCCAACAAAAAAAAGTTTGTTCAAATCGGAATGTTCATTCAAAAGTTATTAGGGGGGAAAGGTTGCTTGAACGGTTCAATGTTGAACAAAAAATTGTTCAAATCGAAAATGTAGATACAGGAATGAAGTATCCTTGAAAAGATCTTTCGAACAAAAAAAAGTTTGTTGAAATCGGACTGTTCACTCAAAAGTTAGCATCGCGGGACAGGTTGTTTGAACGGCTCAAAGTTGAACCAAAAATTGTTCAAATCGAAAAATCAAATATGGGAATGAGCTGTACTCGCCGAGATCTTTCCAACAAAAAAAAGTTTGTCCAAATCGGAATATTCAT
Organism: Uloborus plumipes; assembly: GCA_038373865.1. Taxonomy (NCBI): domain Eukaryota; kingdom Metazoa; phylum Arthropoda; class Arachnida; order Araneae; family Uloboridae; genus Uloborus; species Uloborus plumipes. Next base: position 14,893 of record JAXGGA010017857.1, on the reverse strand, counting down.
TCAAAAGTTATTAGGGGGGGGGGACAGACAGACCGACCGATAGACCGACACACAAATTCCCCATCTCAATACCCTACTTTCAAATTTTTAATTTTTCGATATTCATTTTACCTTTTTATTTTTTTAACTTGGCGATATTTTTTGGACTTGGCGATATTTTTTTTTAACTTGGCGATATTTTTTGGGCTTGGCGATATTTTTTGGGCTTGGCGATATTTTTTTGGACTTGGCGATATTTTTTGGGCTTGGCGATATTTTTTGGACTTGGCGATATTTTTTGGGCTTGGCGATGTTTTTTGGACTTGGCGATATTTTTTGGACTTGGCGATATTTTTTGGGCTTGACGATATTTTTTTAACTTGGCGACATTTTTTGGACTTGGCGATATTTTTTTTTAACTTGGCGATATTTTTTTTTAGCTTGGCGATATTTTTTGAGCTTGGCGATATTTTTTGGGCTTGGCGATATTTTTTGGGCTTGGCGATATTTTTTGGACTTGGCAATATTTTTTGGGCTTGGCGATATTTTTTGGACTTGGCGATATTTTTTGGGCTTGGCGATATTTTTTGGACTTGGCGATATTTTTTGGGCTTGGCGATGTTTTTTGGACTTGGCGATATTTTTTGGACTTGGCGATATTTTTTGGGCTTGACGATATTTTTTTAACTTGGCGACATTTTTTGGACTTGGCGATATTTTTTTTTAGCTTGGCGATATTTTTTGAGCTTGGCGATATTTTTTGGGCTTGGCGATATTTTTTGGGCTTGGCGATATTTTTTGGACTTGGCAATATTTTTTGGGCTTGGCGATATTTTTTGGACTTGGCGATATTTTTTGGACTTGGCGATATTTTTTGGACTTGGCGATATTTTTTGAGCTTGGCGATATTTTTTGGACTTGGCGATATTTTTTGGGCTTGGCGATATTTTTTGGACTTGGCGATATTTTTTAGGCTTGGGGATATTTTTTGGACTTGGCGATATTTTTTAGGCTTGGCGATATTTTTTGGGCTTGACGATATTTTTTAGGCTCGGCGATATTTTTTAGGCTTGGCGATATTTTTTGGACTTGGCGATATTTTTTGGGCTCGTTTAAGTTGGACTGTTCACTCAAAAGTTATTAGAGGTGACAGCTTGTTTAAACGGTTCAATGTTGAACGAAAAATTGTTCAAATCGAAAATGTAGATACGGGAATGATGTATCCTTGAAAAGACCTTTCGAACAAAAAAAAGTTTGTTCAAATCGGACTGTTCATTCAAAAGTTAGTATCGCGGGACCGGTTGTTTGAACGGCTCAAAGTTGAACCAAAAATTGTTCAAATCGAAAAATCAAATATGGGAATGAGCTGTACTCGCCGAGATCTTTCCAACAAAAAAAAGTTTGTCCAAATCGGAATGTTCATTCAAAAGTTATTAGGGGGGGACAGACAGACCGACAGACCGACCGACAGACCGACCGACAGACCGACAGACCGACCGACAGACCGACCGACACACAAATTCCCCATCTCAATACCCTACTTTCAAATTTTTAATTTCTCGATTATTACTTAATTTTTTTGTTTCTTTTTGACTTTTTTTTACTTGGCGATATTTTTTGAACTTGGCGATATTTTTTGGACTTGGCGATATTTTTTGGACTTGGCGACATTTTTTAGATGCATTAAGCCAATTTTAATGCTTTTTTCGTCTCTTTTATTTTTAACGGGAAAGTAGGCTAAAAAACAATGTACTACCATACTAGAGCCGATTTAAAAGACAAAAAAATAATAAAGTAGGATCATTTTCAAATTTCAGCTTCCAAACTTTCTCATCTGCTTTACACGAGAACTAAAGAGCTTTTGAGATTTTGATTATTTATTCAGCAATCTCTGCACTTTATAAATGAATAACATAGTCCCGCGTTTCCTGCACCAATCACATTTCAAGGGATATTTGCATAAAATCCGACTATTGTCTAAACTTTTGCAACAATGTAAAAAAAATTCTTTTGTAATATTCAAAATTTGATTCCAGTTATAGTTATAAGAACTCCAGACACGTATTTGGGACCATATTGTGTACCTGCAGTAGAAATTTTAAAGCATTTCGTTAAATAGTTTTCTTTTTATTCACATATTTGCATTTTGTCTAAACTTTTGCATCGCAGTGTATATACGAATTATTTGAAGGGATAAAAAATACTTCACCCTTTGGGAAATCAATTAGTGGATAGGTTCGCAATGAACTGTAGCCCTTAATAGCTTATTATGATGATTCCTCTGGGGCTGATAAAATATAAGAGAATTTTTTACTGAGCTCAATAAAAGAAAAGAAAAAAAATATTCAGAAAATCGTAGTGTTTGGAAAAAAATACACTGGCGGAAAAAAAAATCCCAACACCAAGAAAGACTTGTGTTAGATAAACGAAATTTGGTAGGCGTGTTTATACAACTGAAAGATGACATCGATTGCAATTTTGAGCTCCGCGCATAAGTATGGCGCAGCTGGCGTCACTTAGAACATGCAAATAAGGCGTGTTTTAAAAGCGTGTTGTGAAGCTCGTGAGTATTATTTTTCCGTGAAAGTTGAGAGCATTGCGTTCATGTTCGTCAGAAATGCCTTTAAGAAGACGAAGAAGCCATTATCAACAGCTCACCGAGTTTAAACGAGGTCGTACAATTTGACTACGAAAAGGTGGATTTTCATTTCGCGATATTGCAGAAAGACATGGTGGGAATGTTTCCAAAATGCATGATTATTGAAAGCTATGGTCAAGGGATGGTACTACCTCAAGAAGATCGAGTTCTGAGCTGCCACGTGGCACGACTGAGAAGGAATATCGCAGAATCTTGCATGCGGCTGTGGCGCACCGTACTGCATCTGCGGCTGACATTCGAGCTGCAGTTGGTACCATCGTGACCCAAGGAACGGTAAGAAACTGTTTACTTCAAGGACAGCTCCGAGCCTGTCAGCCTGTAGCCAGTATTCCATTGACTGCAAACCATTGCTGTTTCTGACGGCAGTGGTGCCAAGACAGAGCTCACTGGAGGCCGGAGTGGAGATCTGTTGTAATTTTTGATGAACACACGTTCTGCCTTAGTGCCAGTGGTGGCTGTATATTGGTCAGAAGGAGGCCAGGGGACCGCCTGCATCCAAGCGGTTTACGGCCTAGACACATGGGATCCACACCTGAAGTCGTGGTCTCTAGAGCAATTTCATGCGACAGCAGAGGTACTCTTGTGGTTATCTCAAACTCACTGACTGAAAATTTGTCGTCAATCTGGTAATTTTACCAGTAGTACGGCTTTTCATGAGTAGCATTCAAGGGGGAGTTTTCCAACAGGATAACGCTCGCCCTCACATCGCTGCTGTAACGCAATGTGCTCTACAGAGTGCTGACATGTTACCATGGTCTGCAAAATCACCAGATCTGTCTCCAATTGATAACGTATGGGATATCATTGGACGGCACCTCGAGCATCATCCACAGTCAGCAATGACGGTCCTAGTATTGACACAACAAGTGCAACAAGCATGGCACTCCATACCACAAAGAGACATTCGGCACCTGTATGACAAAAGGCATGCACGCTTGCAGACTTGCCTTCAAAATTCTGGAGGTTACACCCTCTATTAAATGAACATAATTTCACATTTGCACAGCATTTTCTTGAGCTTAAATTAGCCAGTGATCTTGTACATTTAATCAATTAAACATGTTAACTAGACAATTGCATTACCCAAATTTCATTACTCTACATTAATTTTTTCTTGGTGTTGGGATTTTTTGTTCCGCCAGTGTATCTTTAGCTTTCAAAGATAACAAGTAAGTAGTGACCCTGTTTACGCAAATTATTACACACGCAAGCACGCACACACACACACACACACGCACACACACACGCACACACAAATATGTTAGTGCAGAAACAATATGCTAATAAATGTAAACAAACTTTTGGGTGGTCCTCGTTCAGCGCTCTCTAGCGGGAAAATCTTTACCATTGATGTTTTAAGTAATGATACAGCCTGTATAAGACGCTATCTAGTGAAGCCTTGGTCACGACTAAATCAATCTGATTACTTTAGTTTCGACGCTGACAGAGTGGTATAGTGGTTAAGACGCTGGCCTCTTACGCCCAAAAGCGCGGGTTCGAACCCGGCTCCAGTCGGTGGATTTTCATGATGCAGAAAATCGACAGCGCTCATGTCGTATGATTATGCGGCATGTAAAAGATCCCTCGAGTACTTGTTTGGCTTATAGTATCTCGTGGCAAAATTAAATTCCTAGTGTAGTTTCGCATCGAACAGAGCGCAGGTGCCTCCATCTAGTGGGGTAACTGGGCGTCAAAAATAGTTGTAACAATGGTATCCCACCGATGGTGGTGCCACATGAAAGAGTGGATGCCGCTTTGGGGAATGCACTAGGTCTGCAAATGGCATTACGCTAAAACGCAGCCCCATTTGAAACAAACAAACTTTAGTTTCGACTAAATCAATTTGACTAATTTAATCTGAACTAAATTAAACTGCACTAAATTAATCATTTTCACAGACTGACAAGTTAGTTTGAACTAACTTTAATCGTCGTCTGCGAATTAAATTCAATCACATTAAATTAATCTAAATTAAATAATGTAACGATTACTTTAGTCTATTGATACTTTAGTTGATTAATGCCCAACACTGTCACACACACACATACACACAAATGTTTTTTTTCAAGACCTGAAAATGCTTCATAACTTTTTAGCTGAATGAATTTTTTTATTTTGCAGAGTAGCAGATAATTAAACAGTGAATGCCATAGTAGTAATCACCTATTTGAAAAAAACTAAGTGCTATTTTAAACACTCCAATTGTTTTTCTTTTCTCCCTCTCATTTTCCTTAATATTTAAGTTTTCATTAAAAATGGAGAAAGTTAAAATACTCTTGTCAACATTTTATAGTAGTATTTCCTATTTTCAAAGTGAGAATTACACTTCTAGAAGTGTTCTTAAAAAGTGTTTCTGTATTCTTTTATTTGCCCTCTCTCTTTCTCTTTGATCAGAAAGGATGAAATTCATCAACTGTAATAAAAATTTATGCTGAATGTTGCTTAATTTCATTAGAAAACAATTACGTATAGTTCTCAAATTACATTGCCGGGAAGGAAGAAATGAATAAAAGATCTTTCCACTAGTAATTGAAAAGAAAGTAAGCGGTTTTCCAAGCTACGGGGTGGGAGGGGGGTGTGCTTAATTGCGTTCAAGATAAAGTTGCATCTGTGAATCAGATTATGTTCTAGAAAAGAAATTCTTCGTCTTTTTGAGAGAAAAATTCATTCATAACCACATAAGATGTAAATATAGTTTGGTATTTCGAAGCATTCCTTTATCGTCACATATTTTTTTTTCTTTCAAATCCTTGGATGCGATAGCAGTGGTAAAAAATGGTTTTGGTGCCGAAGATTTTGGAGGTGATTTCTTATGAATTTGATGCCCTGAATTCAAATATGCTATTAGTTTTTGCCTATCAGCTCGAATTTTTAAGATATTAACATTTTAGTAAATTGTGCATAACACTTTTTGAAAAGAAAAACCATGATTAAAAAAAAAAAAAGTGAACAACCATTTTTTATTATACTAGCTGCCAGGGCAGCTAGATTAGCTTCCTGCGGCATGCTGATGCATAACGTCCCCCCTCTCTAACTTTTACCTCATTCTGAAATTATATTATTTGATATAATTTAATGTTCATTCGATTTCAAGACATACCACGCACGTGGCCCAGCGTTGCACGGGCACTTCGTGCCCTGAAAGTAGTGAGAAAAAAATTTAAAGAAACTACTCCCCGCCAAGGCGGCTCGCTTACAGGCGCTTCACGCCTTTACTTTTTTCCTATATAAAAAAATCATTCGAATTATTGAGATGCTTCACGCCTTCAAGATGGTGAGGAAAGTTTCAGTAAGTTCAGGTCGCTCAAAGAAAAAAAGCAGACATAGATACTCAGTTTTTAATATAAGTAGATGGCTCTTCAACAAATAAATGTTTCAAAATATTACCAGTAGCTAGCGATAAAAATTCTACGTAAGTGGTCCGCTTATGAGTTTCGTGTTTGATTTAGTTAAGCCTTCATTCAAAATTCTCATTATCATTGTTATCACCGTTTCATAGCGACGACGGTTTGCAAGAATGGATTTCATATTTAATCATTTATTAGGCTTAATCGCTTTAAATTTGACTACTTATTAATTGATATCTTCGCTAATTAAAATCGTATAATTATATCAATTGAAACTAAAGAAGCTTGAAAAGTTACCTATCTATCGGTACCTGGTTCGACTTTCAGTTCATTGGCGTTCAGGAGAAAGAAGCGTGACATAGAAAGATAGAAAGATAGTTAGAAAGATAGTTAGAAAGAAAAATAGTGAGAAAGATACTCAGTTTTTAATATAAGTAGATTACACAGATATTATTTATTATATACAAAAGAAAACAGAAAAAATCATCATTTAAACCAAGTACTCACTGAACATTTTGAAAACTTCTTTTGCGTGACATTCTTGAATGCATTTTAGAACAATTCCGCGTTTTAAAATCCAGCAGTTATCTGCCTTTAAGTGAGTATCCCATCTTCCTCGATAGCGATCTGCCATGCATCTTATATCTTGGTGAAATCTTTCACCATACTAATGTCTCCTAAATTACCAGGAAAACGGTCTGAAAGTGGTTGTGTATATAGTGCACCTTAATGCTCATGTTACTTCCAAGTGAACTGAAATTATTCAGCATCTCATTGACTAATTCAACATAGTTTTCAGCTTTATGTTTACCCAGAAAATTTTTGGACACTTGAAACAAATGAATTCCATGCTTTTTGTTCAATCTCAATCATTGAATTTATGAAGACAGGGTCTTTAATCAGCTGTGGTTTTTGTGGGCCATCAAATATTCCTGCTTTAATTTTTTTCATACTCAGCTGAGGCATTTTTACCTCTATATATGCAAAGCATGATCCATTCTTATCAATAGCCTTTACAAACTGCTTCGTTAGACCCAGCTTGATATGCAGTGGTAGAACGATGATTTTCTCTCTTGGAACTAATGGATCCATTGATAATATTATATTCCCCAGCATCCATGTTTTCTCTCCTAGGCCACTCCTTTCTAACTCAGTGTTGCGTTTTGTCTTTGCTATCGCAGAAGCACAAGAAACAAGAAACAACCAAGATCAACAAGTCAGTTATACAGGGTGTCCACTCCAATCGTGGACCAATAGCTAATTTCTAAACCGTTAGAGATAAGCATAGAGTTTATTTAGGAAAAAATCTCCAAATTACGAAAGGAATTTTGGGTCTATTCAATGTTTTTCAAAAAATCAAATTTTGAAAGAGTTACGAAATTTAAATTTTTATACAGCCCCCCAGTCCTATCAATCATATTTAGTAAAACATTCTTGACACTGTAACGTTTAAAACTAAAAAAAAATCACTCTTCTACCACAAAAATTGACCGAGTTATGACGTTTTGAAAAATCAAGATTTTGAAGGATTTCGCATACGGTCCCTTAAGCGATCTCTCGGTGACGTCATGAAATAATGCAAAATCTTGATTTTTCAAAACGTCATAACTCGGTCAATTTTTGTGGTAGAGGAGTGATTTTTTTTTAGTTTTAAACGTTACAGTGTCAAGAATGTTTTACTAAATATGATTGATAGGACTGGGGGGCTGTATAAAAATTTAAATTTCGTAACTCTTTCAAAATTTGATTTTTTGAAAAACATTGAATAGACCCAAAATTCCTTTCATAATTTGGAGATTTTTTCCTAAATAAACTATATGCGTATCTCTAACGGTTTAGAAATTAGCTATTGGTCCACGATTGGAGTGGACACCCTGTATATTTCATGTTGTTAGTCTTCTTTTTATAATAAACTAGGGTTATTAACCGGCGTTGCCCGGGTGCTTATTAATACTACACAGTAGTTCCTAATAGTGGTCCAAATAGTGTTGAATACAAATAATTGTAACAGTAATTGTTTTTAACTTATTGCCTTGAATTGCCATAAATTGATAAATCATTGTTAATCGTAATCTTTGTTGGAAAATACTCATTTTTAAATGTGTTCAATTTTATGCTCAAAAGCTTATCTCTATTAGTCTAGTAAAATTGAAAGAAAATGGCAATTTTGAGACAAAAAAATTTAATTTTGAGCTTTTTAATTTTTTTTTTAATTTCAAAAGCCCAATCATGCGAATTTTAATGCTGTGCCAAGTTTGATGAAAATCCGAGGAAAACTGGATTTATATGAGGAACAAACAAATATACATATATAAATTTTTAGCCTACTTTACCGTTAAAAATAAAAGAAAGACGAAAAAAGTATTAGAAGTAGCTTAATGCATCTAAAAAATATCGCCAAATCCAAAAAATACCGCCAAGTTAAAAAAATATCCCCAAGTCCAAAAAATATCGCCAAGTTAAAAAAATAAAAAGGTAAATTGAATATCGAAAAATTAAAAATTTGAAAATAGGGCATTGAGATGGGGAATTTGTGAGTCGGTCTGTCGGTCGGTCGGTTGGTCTGTCGGTCGGTCTGTCTGTCACCCCCCCCCCTAATAACTTTTGAATGAACATTCCGATTTGGACAAACTTTTTTTTGTTGGAAATATCTCGGCGAGTACAGCTCATTCCAATATTTGATTTTTCGATTTGAACAATTTTTGGTTCAACTTTGAACCGTTCAAACAACCTGTCCCGCGATGATAACTTTTGAGTGAACAGTCCGATTTGAACAAACTTTTTTTTTCGAAAGATCTTATCAAGGATACTTCATTCCCGTATTTAGATTTCCTATTTTAACAATTTTTCGTTCAAGATTGAACCGCTCAAGGAAGCTGTCGCCCCTAATAATTTTTGAGTGAACAGTCCGATTTAAATAAACTCTTCTTTTTGTTCGAAGGATCTCAGCAAGGATACTTCATTACCGTATTTAAATTTTAAATTTGAACATTTTTTCGTTCAACATTGAACCGTTCAAGCAACCTTTCCCCCCAATACCTTTTGAGTGAACTGCCCCGAATGGAATATTTTTTTTTGTTTCAAACATCTCGGAGAGGCTCATTCCCATATTTCGCTTTTTGATTTGAACCATTTTTCGTTCAATATTGAACCGTTCAGAAAAAAAAAAGTTGAATGTTGATCCTGAACTTAAAGTCTGATTTCCTTCAAACTAACTTTGTAAGAAAATGGTTTTGATAAATAATGTTTGTAAAGTACTTTTCTGAATAATCTTCTCTGAGGACTCTGATTCCGACTCCGCAAGCATGGCGGAAATGCAGGCTCAGAAAAAAAATGACTGACTGTGCAGACGATTTTTTGTGAATTTTTACTCATTTGTTTCATTTATTTATTATTGTTATATTTTTTCTTTTTTGGCAGTTGATTTTGTTTTTGTGACGAAAAATTTTCATTCACGAGGGTATTTTATTCTTTATTTATATTTAACAACTGGCAACGGATTAAAAGTGAAATTCGAGACATTTTATCAACGGACGAGTTTTTTTTTTTTCTTTTTTTTATTTTTTTTCTTTGATAAAATGTGTTTTGATGTACTTTGTACGTTTATTTATTTATTTTTTTTTTTTGAAAACGATTGAGGAATTTTTCTACGGAAGAACTTTAACAGTTACATTTTTTAAAAGGTGCGACAAAATTTTATTTATTCATTTATTTAATTTTTATGTGTCTATTTTATCTGATGAGAGGGGTATATTTTGCTTTTAGGAATCAGCTTTAAGTGCTAAAAAGGTATGTTTGACATAATATTCAGTCTCAGATAATCAAGCCAATAATGATCAGATGCTAGCATGCCGATGTCGATGTACGGGAAAGTAGGCTCGTTTAGTTCTTAACAGAACTTCTTGTTATACATATAGATAAATTAAAATAATAGTATTTTTTTAAATAATAATTAGTTATTTCATAAATTTTCTTATTTTGAATTCAATTGGTTTCAAAATATGACAGACAATAAGCAAAATATACAAGAATCTGTCCCTGTATAAATTTTACAACACTCATACTTGAGCGTATTACATAGAAAAAAAAGCATTGATAGATAAGAGAATTTATCTAAAAATCTAGAGCTGATACAGAAAAACTGCTTGCATATTTAGATTTAGCAATAAAAAATTAGTCAAAAACTGCTCAAAAATTCCAGGCACCAAATTTTTTTTTTTGTAGGCCTGTGCAGTTATTTAGTTTCAAAGAAAATTTAAATGTTTTTTGTGTTGATTAAAGCATGGCCATGAAATATATTATAAAATGTTTTTCATATGTGCGTTTGTTTACATTAATTGTTATTGTGTCGGCAAATGTAAATATCTATATATATAAAAATAAGTGTATGTATACTTGTTCTCTATACAAATCCACAGTTTGCATCAGATTTTCATCAAACTTGACACAGAGGTTCCTTGATGCCCTAGAATTCTTATAGGCGGGGTCTTGAAATTTTAAAAAATCTAAAAAGCTCAAATTCAAGTTTTTTGTCAAAAAATGACCCTTTTATATAGGAATCTAGCCTATTATTAGGCCTATTTTTTTAATCGACAAGAGCCTTTAGGTTATGAATTGATAAAATTTATGGTATTTAAATATTAGCATTTTTCCAACAAAGATTAAAATTAAAACAATGAATTTTCATTTCAATGCTCACCTATTTCATTTTAGCATGAAGTAAGTCAAAAACAATTAAACTGCTTTTTTTTTTCTTTTCGACTGATAGAGATAAACCTTTAAAGCGAGAGAGTAATTTATTTCTGATTTATCAACCTTTCTACCTCGAGGCTCGGAAACAACGATTAAGAAAAACATAAATTTTTGAATTGTAAGTATATTTAGCTACCACTTGCAAAAATGCCTCCGAAGAAACGGAAAGCAATAGGACAAGTTCATCCTAAGGCAAAAAAAACGGCTGAAAAACGTGAAAATGAGAGTCCTGAGGAGAGAAATCGAAGACTAGCGACAGTGCACATTAGAGATATGACGGCTAGAGCATTAGAAAGCAATGAGCAGCGTGAGTATCGTCTAAGAGATCTGAGAGATAGAGCAACTAGATCAAGACAATCGGAGACAGTGAGTCAGCGTCAGTTTCGTTTAAAAGAACAACAAGAGAGAACTACTACATCAAGACTAAATTTATTTATTCTTGCGCCTGAAGGTGAAACTAAGAACGTTGTTTATGAACAAGTTTTGCGTTAAATTTTTATTAGAATTTTTTGAGAAGCTAAAGTTTTATATTATTACGCACCCGGGCAACGCCGGGCATAAAGCTAGTTACTAATAAAAACTGACAGTTGTATCCTAAAGCATTTTGTCTATTATCTCAATTTTATTAACCTAGTGTAGTTGTTATATTCCTTCTGGTTACGATTTTTCTGGTTACAATACAATATTTAAACGGACATTTTATAAGAAGAAATAAAATCAGCAATTAATATAAACTGGGAAGCTGGGAATAACTTTCAAAACTTATTTTTTTCTTGAGATTGTGAACGATGTCATTTTTGTCAAAGGTCATATTAAAACTGCTACAGAACGCACTTTACAATGGTTATGTGCTGCAATCTGTTAATAACGAATTAAAACAATACCAAGGTACTCATTGAACACTATTATTTGATTGAAATGTTCATTTTGGGGATATTCAGATCCTTTTTTGAACCGTCCCTAAAAAGGGACGCTAGGCATTAATAGGTTAAAAAACAAGGTTTTTTAGGTGGTGTATTAGACTTTAAGAGACTCATTTCTGGTATATTTGCAATTTAATGTTAGTCTGTTTAGTTTGAGCACTGAACAGGGAAAACCGGGAAATAGTGTGTTGGGAATGAAACTACGTCGTTTAACATGTCGAATAGTTTTTATTGCTTTTTTAAAGCTACTTTCTTTCAAGACACGATTGACCTTTTTAATTTTAAAATGTTGCCTCTGGAATTCTTGGAAGAACATATTTTCTAGTGCCATTCAAAGAAAACGCCGCCATTTTGTCCAGCACGTGACGCTCATATATTTCATTAAAAAGTAGTAATTTTAAAAAATAATTAACAACATTTTTTGCCTTAGAAGTCCCACACCCGTCAGGGATTTCTTAATCAACAAACGTTCATTCCCCTTTAAAACCACTACTTTTCATGAAAGGCACACGCAGGAAAATATTGCGGCCTTTTCGTGGAATGGCCTGAATAGAGATTTACACTGTAAGAAAATTCAGAAACTCTGTTGTTTCTGGGTCATTTCACGGTATTTTTATGACATAGGGGTGTCCGTAACACAACTTTTTAAAGTTTAAAATTTTTATACTAATTGAAAAAGTACATTCTAAATCATATGAATATCAATTTTTTTTAATATTTAACTTTATATTATGTTTGTAATTTGCACTCAGAGCATTAAACATGCAATTTTCACTGTTACGGACTCTACATTGAATTTTCCTTTAAAAACTAAACTTTTAAAGTTTACAAATACCTTTGTGCTGTTAATGTAGAGAAAAATATGACGTTAAGGAGGCACAAAAATGTAGGGATACTGCAGACACGTGTTTCGGCGCTGCAAAGGAACCCCTTTTTCAATGCAAGAAGTGTGAGCTTTTAGGATGAAGAATCATCCGATAAAATGATCCTGTTATTGTTACGAACTCTACAGTCATCATTTTTACAATCCATAATTTTTTATATAACGCACTTTTTGATTAAAATTGTTAGCTATATTAGAGGTGAGCCTTTACTTTATCTGTCTCAAGTACCAGTTTTGGCTTAAAAATCGATTTAAGCCAGATTTAAAGAAAAATTCAATGTAGAGTCCGTTACAGTGAAAATTGCATTTTCAATGTTCTGAGTGCAATTACAAGCATAACATAAAGTGAACTATGAAAACAACATGATATTCATCTTTTAGAATGTACTTTTTCAATATATATAAAAATTTTAAACTTTTAAAAAGTTTTGTTACGGACAACTCTATGTCACAAATACCGTGAAATGCCCCTTCTGTAACCACTCTGGAACTCAAGCCTGAGTAGAAAAATCTACCCGATTTAGGGAGGAATAAGTACAACTTCCGTTTTATGATAGTCCATTAAGTTGGAAATTCGATTTAGCTCAGAGCGCTCTGTGTTTTTGATCCAAATCAAGGGCCGCGCAAACCCCTGGTCTAGTACCCCCAGAGGTATCGTTTCACTTGGTAAACTTTGTGATCACGGCCCTTATTTTACGTCACCTAGCCACCATTAGTAAGTACAGTGGATCCTTGATCGGCTAGGATCGAACCCGAGACCCTCCGGTTACGAGTCCGACGCCTCACCGATCGGGCTACCACGGCTCATAGAAACTCTTGTTATTCAGATGTGGAATTAGTGTATGCTGAGTACGTGAAGGTGCACGCGTGCTGTCTTTTTCAAGAACATTGGAGTATTTGAATAAAGTTTAATTTGAATTTTATTTAGTTGGAAACGCCTTTTTTAAATTAGGATTAGATATTTTTTTTGCATTTAAATGCAATATACACCAATAAAACCTCATCTTCTGAAACGCATTCATAGACAATTGTATTATGTTATTAATACCTACCTCTTTCCTTCAGGAAAAAAACATTAAACAATAGTCTATTTTAAAATGCGACAATAATTTCTAATAGTACAATGTTTTTAATAGATAGCAATCATATCAAAATAAAAACTTACTGCGTTTTCCCTTCTGTCATAATACCTCCAATAACATGGCTTTTTTCTCATTTTGAGTTTATGAGTTATTGAAATAAGTAGCTTCTTTCTGGGGGGCTTCTTTTGTTTAGTTTGTTTGCTCAAAAACACTTTCCAAACGGAAGTCCCTACCTCAGTCTACATAAATAGAAGAAAAACATGTATTTTCAGCTTCAAAACGGGTGAAAAATATTTTGCTTATTAATGAAGTTTTTGGATGCATTCAAATTTGAATGAAATAAAAAAGAAAGGATAAATGTTGTCTTGCTTATCATTTTTTATTTTTTTACTTTTTAGTACATTAAGGGCCCTGCCCCACATTGACGTAAAGCAGAAAAATAAAGCAGAAACGTAAAATGGATTACACAGTGTTCCGATGGAAAGCAAGCGGATTTTCGGTTTCTGCTTTCGGTTTCGGTCGCGTTTTACGCTGATGTGGAGCAGGGCCCGTAGGGCCCTGCTCCACATCAGCGTAAAACGCGACCGAAACTGAAGGCAGAAACCGAAAATCCGGGTACTTTCCGTAGGAACACCATTGAATAAATTTTACGCTTCTGTAATGTTAAAATCTGTAATTTTTAGAGATGAATTTTTTTTCAAAAAATATTTTTGTTTTATTTCTAATAATGCGGAAAACTTCTGCATGGGCTTCCTAATAATAGCAAAAATAATTAAAAAAATAATTAACTATTTTTGAAACCACGCAAAAGTTCCAAAATTTCGAAAAAAAAAGAGAAAAAACTGTAATTTAAAAAAATATATAAATATTTTTAAAAATATTTTTTTAAATATTTAATAGTATAAAAACTACTCTTGTAGTAAGAGAAATTGGTTTAAAAAACTTGGGGTACATTGCCGTTCGTTTGAATTTGCGCAAAACCCCTAAAAATACTTATTTTTTATGTCTTATTTTTTATGGTCGTGTAACACCTAACACAGGAACGGGCAATGATATTGCCACAAGCATTTTCAACACATGACATGAGTGCAGTAGAAGTTATCGGATGTGATGGGACAGCTACAAACACTGGTTGAAAAAAATAGTGTTGTACGAAACATTGAAATTCAGTGTCAGTGACCACTGCAGTGGTTTATTTGTTTATTACACTTTAATGAGCTTCTTTATAAACATTTGTTTGAGCACTTAGACGGGACATCAACTGGGCC
>JAXGGA010017856.1:0-23319 GCA_038373865.1 Uloborus plumipes | reverse complement strand
CAAGAATACTTCATTCCCGTTTTTAAATTTCCGATTTGAACAATTTTTCGTTCAACATTGAACCGTTCAAACAAGCTCTCACCCCTAATAACTTTTGAGTGAACCGTCCGATTTAAACAAACTTTTTTTTGTTCGAAAGATCTCGGCAAGGATACTTCATCCCCGTTTTTAAATTTCCAATTTGAACAATTTTTCGTTCAACATTGAACCGTTCAAACAAGCTCTCACACCTAATAACTTTTGAATGAACAGTCCGATTTAAACAAACTTTTTTTTGTTCAAAAGATCTCGGCAAGGATGCTTCATTACCGTATTTAAATTTTCAATTTGAACAGTTTTTTCGTTCAACATTGAACCGTTCAAACAACCTTTCCCCACCTAATAACTTTTAAGTGAACCGTTCGAATTGAATAAACTTTTTTTTGTTCGAAAGATCTCGGAGAGGCTCATTCCTATATTTCACTTTTCAATTTGAACCATTTTTCGTTCAATGATGAACCGTTCAGAAAAATTTTTAACATGAGCGCCTATGGAGAAATTTAAATTGAATGTTGATTCTGAACTTCAAGGCGGATTTCCTTCAAACTAACTTTGTAAGAAAATGGTTTTGATAAATAATGTATTGTAAAGTACTTTTCTGAATAATCTTCTGTGAGGACTCTGATTCCGACTCTGACTCCGCAAACATGGCGGAAATGCAGGCTCAGACAAAATGACTGACTGGGCAGACGATTTTTTGTTTATTTATTTGTTTTGTTTAATTTATTATTATTATTTTTTTTTTATCAGACGATTTTTTTTGTTAAAAAAAAATTTTCATTCACGAGAGCATTTTATTCCTTATTTATATTTAACAACCGGCAACGGATTAAAAATGAAATTCAAGACATTTTATTAACGAACGAGTTTTTTTTCTTTCTTTGATAAAATGTGTTTTGAAGTTCTTTGTACTTTTATTTTATTTATTTATTTTTTTTCTTTTGAAAACGATTGTGGAATTTTTCTACGGAAGAACTATAACAGTTACATTCTTTAAAAGGTGCGACAAAACTTTATTGACTCGTTTATTTACTTTTTACGTGTCTATTTTATCTGATGAGAGGGGTATATTTTGCTTTCAGAAATCAGCTTTAAGTGCTATAAAGATATGTTTGACATAATTTTTAGTTTCAGATAATCAAGAGAATATTGATCAGATGCTACAATGCCGATGTCGATGTACGGGAAAGTAGGCTCGTTTAGTTCTTGACAGAACTTCTTGTTTCTCTCTTATACAGTTCCGAGTTTAGAAATAGTAATTTATTTCCAAGAGAAGATTTTTTTTTCCATTTTCCCAATTTTCACAAAATAATTTCAATATTTTATCAAATTTCTTAGAACCAATTTTCATATTATTGTCAATAACATTACATGAACACATTGTTAATTATGTTAATTGGACATAAAAATTCAGAAAAAGGGGAAGGGAGTCTGTACTCCAATTTAGGAGTACTTTTAATTTAATTTTTTTAGTAATTAGTAGCAATTTAATTCAAGACTTTTATTCTTTGTGAAAATCAGAGCTTATCTAAAGCACTGTACTAAGGAGGAAACTGTCGCCACATGAAAAATGTTGCAACATTGTCTATGTATATTTATTCTAAGTAGGAGAATTAATTTATTAAAAACTTTATATCAACCGTGAGGATTATTATTATTGTTAATAAAATTATTTATCGTAGTTTCTTAGTGAAGGTATTCTTTTAGAATAAAATAAAAAAAAAATATTTTTTGGCCGATTATTAATAATCGGCAAAGTGGCCGATTATGGTCGATTACTGCCGATTAATCGGTGCATCCCTAGTTACTTTGATACATAAAGATGTTATTTCTGTACCTCAGAACCAGACTAACGTAAGTCCATTTTCGTCATTTTTCAGTAGAGGGGAAAAACGATGTATTCGACAATCGTTTTTCCCCTCTACCGAAAAATGAAGAAAATGGACTTAGTTAGTCTGGTTCTGAGGTACAGATTTATTCATTACTTAAACGTTTTCTTTTCTTTTTAAATCTTTCAGAAGTGCTGCTACAAAAACCCTTTGTCCAGCCAATGTCTCTTAAAGGTATTAAAAACTACAACTATTTTTTCTGAGTTTCACTTTGTTATTTTTGTTTAAAAAAAAAGTCTACATTGTCCTTGCTAGAAATTAAATCTTTTCTTGGGCTAAAAGTCTTGGTATCATTTATTACGGAACACATACTCCTTAATAATTAACTTTTTTTATTTCTGTGTAGGATCTATAGATCCTGCCTTGTGTTTGGTTACGTTCCCTGTACTTGGAGAACCTCTAAGGTGGTCTTCATTCCAAAGTCAGGCAAGCCAAACTATCATGAGGCTAAAGCCTTCAGACCTATCAGCCTTACTTCTTTTCTCCTAAAAACCCTGGAGAAATTGATCAATAGGAACATCAGGGATGGCACCCTAAAAACAACTCCTCTTTCTAGGTGCCAGCCATGCTTACCAACCAGGTAAGTCGACCGAGACAGCACTGTATGAACTAACAACAGCTCTAGACAGTGCAGTTAATGGAAAGGAACTGGCTCTTGCTGTTTTCCTTGATATTGAAGGAGCCTTTGATAAGGTCTCTGACGAGACTATTTGTAATTCCCTCATTCAGAAGGGAATAAACCCCATGGTATATACCTGGATTAATAGTCTTCTTACCACCCGCATGACAAAAGCAAGCCTGCTGGGCGATTCCCTTTTAGTGGGTAATTGTCAGGGTTGTCCACAAGGGGGCGTACTTTCCCCCCTTCTTTGGAGCCTGGTTGTGGATGAACTTCTGGAAAGACTTCGTCAAAAGGGTCTGCTCTGCATAGGCTATGCAGACGACATAACTCTGGTTATAAGGGGCAAGTTCTACGACACGGTTTGCAACCTTATGAGAACAGCCCTCAAGTCTATTGAAAGCTGGTGTAGTGAAGTGGGTCTCACTGTGAATCCTAGCAAGACGCACTTGGTTCTCTTCACCAGGAAACGGCTGAAGAATCTTTGCAAGATTGAGTTCTTTAACTCTCCCTTTGTCTATTCTAGTGAAGTCAAGTACTTGGGTGTGATATTTGACAGCACTTTAAACTGGAATTTGCACCTCAAGCTTATTACTGACAAGGCCAAAAGGATCTTCTGGTCCTGTAGACGCGCCATCGGCAGCAATTGGGGTTTTTCACCAAAAATTGCCCACTGGGTTTACACCAGGGTAATCGTACCCACAGTAACTTATGGGCCATTGCTTGGTGAGGTAAGACCCGCAATGTAACTACTGAGAGCAGTCTCACCACCTTACAAAGGATGGCTACCATTGCAATTACTAGTGCAATGAGAACTACTCCCTCTCAAAGCCTAGAACTTCTTCTAGGTCTACTTCCACTTCACAAACAAGTGGAACTGAAAGCAATTACCTGTTCATATCGCCTGAACCTCCTGGGTCTCTGGAAGACCCCTTGCCACTCGTCTCTTTATGACAAACATTGTATAGAGGCCGTCAAGCATCCCTACTTTTTGATGCCAAGCGACTGGTTGTTAAAACATATTAGTTTCAATGCAAATATATAACATTGTGTTTCCTTCCAGAGAACAATGGAAGGATGCTCCGAAGCGTGTCGGTAATGCCAATGAAATTTGGTTCACTGACGGCTCTAAGTCCTCTTCCGGTACTGGCTCTGGTGCTTTTTGCAGCAGCAGCAGCAAAACAAAGCTTTTCTTTTCGCTTGGGAAGCTAGCTACGGTTTACCAGGCTGAAGTTCTAGCCATCCTGGCATGTGTAACCAATTGCCTTGAACGCGACTTAACTGGTAAGGTTTTAAAAATTTTCTCTGATAGTCAAGCCGCCTTAATAGCCTTCAATAGCTATTGCTTTACTACCAAGTCAGTTTGGGAATGCCACAATGCACTGGTAAGGCTCGCCAGCAAGAACAAGGTTACTCTCTACTGGGTCCCAGGCCACCGTAACATTGATGGAAACGAAGTTGCTGATCAGCTTGCCAAATTGGGCTCCAACACGCCATTCATGGGTCCTGAACCTGCTCTTAGTTTGCCCTATAACAAAGTCAGGAATACTATAAGAAACCTGCTTATGAATGACTCATATGCCAGGTGGCTTCAGTCCGACTCACAGAGACAAGATAAATCTCTCAACCAACGTCAACCCTGGCTGAGGTCCAAGGAGCTACTAAGTTTGAGCAGAAAGGAGATTAAGATGTCCATCGGACTTCTCACCGGACATGTTCTCTTAATAGACACCTAAACTTGTTGGGTATCACTGATGACCCAGCTTGCAGAGGCTGCCTAGAGGCCGATGAAATTTCAGGTCATGTTCTGTGCGAATGTGATTTTTATTCTGCCTACGGATTTGAACATTTGGGGTACCATTGTTTAGATCTCCACGAACTGTCTAGCATTCCTGTTAGACATCTGCTTAAGTTCATTTCAGCTATTGGGCTCTTTTAGGGTTCTAATGGGGATAGTAAAATAGACCTGTGGTCGCAAAGCTTACGCTGCCTTAGGGGCGCCCCCTTTTCACTTCATTCATTCATTCAACTTTTTCATTGCAATACTTGCAAAACAGGGATCTGATCAGAAGAAATTTGGGTCCATTAACAATGGCGGATTTACAAATTTGGGTTCGTTTAGCGCGGCGGATTTACGAGTTTGGAGGCTCGTTGCAATGCATTGTTAAGACCTCATTGCTTATCACAGAACTACATAAGTTATTTATCAGCTGCATTTTTGAATTTTCTTTGGGGTCTCTATGGGCCTTGGGGTTCTCACAATTGTTGAGCATCAATTCTAAACCCTCTACCTCTAACAAAATGAAGTGGACTGTTCCTATAGTCAGGACTGCCCGCGAGGTCTGATGTCATCCCTTGCCTCTTCCAGTAATATTGTTGTACGTTCTTATGTAGTTCATGTCCTTCTGTCTTGTCATGTTTGTGTTCTGTTGATGTCTATAAAATGCTTTCAATAATCTGAAACCACTGCCTAATACATATATATTTGAATTTACATGCGACCTGGTAAATTCACCACTGTTCATTAACGGACCCCATTCACAAAAATATAATCAACCAATAAGGATGAGACACTCACTTTTTGTTGTGTCTTTTTCAGCTTTGCATTGGCCAGTGCGGAAGCCAGCGACATGTTCGCCGTGTTGGGCCTCTGTGACGACGACCCCGGCATGGGTGGGGGGCAGGGTGGGCTGGAAACCCCCCCAGACATGGGGGGTGCCGGAGGGGGCGGGGGACCGGAATTCATCGGCATGCTGGGGGGACAGGGAGGCAGGCCACCCATGGGGGGTGGAGGGGGTGGTGGCGGTGGGGGAGGGGCTGCATTGGGTTGAGCGGGCGGTGCAGGTGGTTGCGGTGGTGCTGGAGGGGCACAGTTGGGGGCCGCGGTGCGGTGTAGGGTGTTGCTCGGCGATCCAGAGTTCATTTGTGTTCCATTAACTGAAAAGAAACAAACAGACATTAAAATACAGTAGAATCTCGAAAATCAGAGTCTCAAAAGTCTGAGGTTTCGGTTTATCCGAGTGCTTTATTAACATTTTAAGGGATATCTTTAATAGTTAAAAAAATGAGTTGCTTTAAAATCTGAAAACAGTAATCTTTTGCTATTGTAAAATGTCCTTTTGTACACACAATAAAGTAATTTAAAAAGTATTGAGAGGTAGGTGTCAATGACACTCACTAAGTATCACAAAATATTCTCTGACTACTAGAGATATACTAAGATAAGCTTTGGAAATAATAATTTGAAATGCAATACAACTTGAAATTAACAGTTTTACGCCCATATGACATCCAAAAAGTATTAAGCTTCTACCGTTATAAGAATTTTCCAGATAATTCGAGCTTTCAGTAATTCAATGCTGCGTGAGCCCAAATCACCTTGGATTTTTGAGACTCTACTGTACCTAAACATTTGCATCACATTATGAATATCTAATAACTTAAGAAGCAACAAGTAGTCATTGAATTAGCATTAACTATTATTTGCTCAATGAGCTAGGAAACAGAATGATTTTAGTTCAGCTATTTTCTACCTAATTTATTGGCAGCTGGTAAACTCATAGCTAATGGAATTATTAGTTTACAAAGCTTTATGTAAAAAATTTTTGTTAAAGCAGTGCCATCAAAAATGCAAAACATTTCAGATAAACTAGTTACAACCTAGTTAACATTTTGAAGTTCCTGTTTCTAATCTAATATTGTTGTATCAAAATTTTAGCATCATGTTGGTCAATATCATATTATCAAAGGGGTATTATTGGGCTAAACATATTGTCCAAGTATTACTATTTCATGAGCTACAGTCTTAAATTATGCAAATAGAAATAATACAATTTAAAAAATTGACAATCTTTTACAAGATAAGTTTGTTCTTAGCAGATAGAATCCAGCAAATTAATTAATTTAACAAGCACAATTCCATTTCTAAAACAAAAATTTAGAACTCGGAAAAAACATAGCTTCAATCCTTTGAACCATGTAGAATTGTATTTATATATAACTCAAAGCAAATGAAGTAATACGTACTATTACTACTTGCATATTGAATTTGATGAGATATTCTACCAGCATCGTTGTCAGACCTATGTATTAGAAAAAACAGGAAGTAACTAAATAGAAAATCATATGCACTAATATTCTTTTAAATATTCACCAATACAAGATTTTTTTAACTGTTTAAAGTATTCAATAGCAAACGAAAATGTACGTATAAATTAAACAAAGATGATATATTTTCAGTTCTCTTTTTAACTTAACTGAAGAAATCAACACTATGCAGCATAACTTAGTAATTTGTTGCGCCTCATATGCTTCAGCTTATGTACAAAAGATAAGCCAAAATAGCACTTCCACCTCTATATTTGGTAGAAAAATGCTTATTCATCAGCATCACCTGTTTTTAGAGTAAAAGATCGTGCTTTTGAATGGCATGTTCGGACACAACAAGGAAATAAGTTTTCCTTTTCAGATTTGCAGCGAGACAGATTACTTCTATTAAAGAGCAGCATAATTTTAGAGCCAACATTAGATATGATGAAAAGTTAAAATTTATTTTAACTATTTATTCAGCTTTTTATTTCGAAGCTTTCTCAATCGGTAGAGCTTGGGCCTTTTTGGTTCCCGCAATAACGTATGCTTCACAACGTTGCATATATAAAACGGCACTGTCCTGCTTAAATAGTTTAAATCAGTGTTTCCTAGCCCGTAAACCACTTGGTTTATATGATGCTGAACAGTACCACTACCAAAAAATTATGTTTCATAATTTTTCAAAATTTTATTTTATTTATCTATTTATCTTTTTCTTGCAAGCGTGTTTAACATCCCTAAACGTCATACCGGACATAAAGTCACTGATATAATAAATTTACTGCAACATATGTATCTGTTTGCTCAAAGTTTTATATTTATCTATTATTTTGCCATCATTTATGACTAATAAATGGTTTCAATAAAAAGACAAATTTATTTTTAAAAAAACAATCGCTTTTTCTCTCTCGTAATCAAATACTTTTACAAAATATATCTGATGCGAGCCTTGTGCTTGATTCGAAGAATATTTTTGAAATTTACTGATAGCTTATGACTAAATTAAAAAGTGCGCTCTGAAAGATAGCGGTACTGATTGCCAGGTTTTTAATCGTCTACTTTAATATACTAACATGATATTATTAATTAAAATTTTTCTGTGAATTACAGGAAAATACTTAATATGATATGCTTTGATTTATTTATTTTCATGTCAGCCATTATTGATTATTTTATGCTTACCACCAACTAGTAGGTAGAGTAACACCAATGGTACGCAAGTTGGGAAATGATGGTTTAAATAAAACAGGAAAAGTTATTGTAACTCATTATTTTTGTAGCAACAGCTGTGTGAATTTTTCCCTAAAAATTTTATTTGAAGATACTGTCAGCCCTGCTTAAACGAATACGGTCGGTTCCAAGAAATATTAGTCGATTAAGCGGGATCTTTAACATTGCTTCTATGGCATGGGTTTTGGGATGTTTTATTCATATAAGTGGGGTATTCGTCTATCCGTTACCCGATTAAGCAGGGACGATGGTATACACCTTTGCAGCGATTCACTCGAATTTAAATATTTTTGTAAAGAGCCGAAACCCAGCATCTTTTGGGCGGTTATCTACAGCTCTAAACTCCTGAGGGCAGCTTGCACTCCCAATCTTAAATCTCTTGCATGCATCTATGCTTAGAAACAATATGCTCAGTTTTTCAGAATAAACATGGTCTCACCATTTTTGTTCAATATTGTTCAATTCTAGATCACCAGTTATGCTTTGGTATACAGGCTGAGAGTTCATTGGAGGTGGTGGTGGAGGCCTTGAAGATGAGCCTGCAAATTGCAAAAAGACAAGATCAGTCAACAATGATCAGTTTGGCCATTTTTTCAATACGTTTTCATTAGTTTCAAATGTGGGTTTGTTTGTATTATGTATGTAACTCTGAATGAAAGATAAATTACATTCTTTCATAAAACAATATATGTATTTCTGTTTTTAATACAAAAGGCTAAACCATATTACATATTGATGTATGATGTACAAGTGTTTCAGTTGCGTTTGTATGTAGCTCTGAATAAAAGATAAATTTAAGTTCTTTACAAATATAAAAGTAATGCATTTAGTACTATTATTAATACTAAAGGCTAAACTATATTATATGTTGATGTATAATAGGTGCATGAAAACTTAATAAATATTCAATAGTTTTGAAAATCAGAGTATCATGTGAAATATTATGATTTAAAAGCGTATTTTTTAGTTTTTTTAAACTATACTTTAAAATTATTAAAAAAGCAGAATATCAGCTCATCCAGAAATTCTGTCTTCGTTTTTAAACACATAACTTTGAGATTTGCACAAGATTTCAGATTAAAACAATGAATTTACAGAGAATGAAACATTTTCTATTTGATCGTTAAAAATGTCTTTATTTGAATTTATAAATAAATGAATGAACAATATAAAAAAAACTTACTATTTTGATTTATTATGTCCAATGTCCTAAGCATAGCAGCAGCAAAAGCCTCTGCATCGTCGCGACTGCTAAAATTAAGGCCATAAACTTGTTTGTTGTCTCGCCATTGGTGAAACGTTGGAGTGGCTTGATTATATTTTAAACCCTTAAGTATGGAAGCATTAATAACGACCTAAGGAAACAACAGAGAAAAGAAAATCAATAAAAACATAAATATAATTAAAGTACTCACAAAGTTTCAGACATGCAAAATACGGAACCTAAATAAAATATTTTTTGTTATGATGCCACAGTAATCAAAAAGAATTATGACAATTGAAGGCAAAAATATTGGAATATTTTTTAATATTGAGTTAAGAGAAGGTTTCTATAACTATCATTATTATTTATTTATTTTTATTTATTTTTGAATATTGTATGCAATTATTAATTTGGTTGAATTTATTTAAAAAACATGTGAAATAAATTCTTAAGGATCTAAAATTTTGATTATCTCCATTACTACTAGTGTTCATTTAATCATAGCTGTGATAAAAGGTAAAACAAATCTAAAATCTGATAAGAGAGCAAAAAAAAAAAAGAAAAAAAGAGAATTATCATGGAAGTGTTTTCTGAAACTATATGTTCAACTTCAGGCGAAATTAACCTTTTAAATCCGGGCTGTTCATATAGAAATTTTTCTTTCGACCCAGGTAGTACGACAGTTGAACCACAGATTTCTTTCAGGGCTCGAAAATTATATTGCCCGACATGCCCGGGGCATGTAAAATTTCTGATTGGGCATGAATCTTTAACCCTTACATGCCCGGCTGGCCATGTAATTTTGCAATCTAATATTTCTTTCCTAAACTTTATTATTTCGTATTTTGGAAAAAAAATTACCATATAGGTTAAGATAATTCTTAATTCAGATAAAAACTGCTAATTCAATATTTTGTCTGATTAACATGTTGACTAACCAAGTAGGAGATAATGATAATTTGCAACATATCATTTTAGATGATAGAATAGAGTTTAAGTTAGCTTGTATGTGATTTGCTGCTTTCCTCCAGATTAGAATTAGTCTTTTACAATGACATTAATATGGATATTTGACTCCTGAGGAGATGAAAGTAAAAGCTAATAGACAGGTACATTGTTTTTAGCCCAGCTCATATGCTACATATGTTTTGAACCTTGGCAATCAACGTCTTAACACTGTACGACAAATTCAAATGTTTTTATTTATAAACTACAAAAATAAAACTGGGCATGTAAAAATT
Source organism: Uloborus plumipes (assembly GCA_038373865.1). Lineage (NCBI taxonomy): Eukaryota > Metazoa > Arthropoda > Arachnida > Araneae > Uloboridae > Uloborus > Uloborus plumipes. The sequence continues at coordinate 13,008 of JAXGGA010017856.1, read as the reverse complement.
TTGTTCGGGCATGTACTTTTTAGACAAACATGCCCGGCAGGGCATGTAAAATTTTAAAGATTTTTCGAGCCCTGATTTCTTTTCCATTGAAAAGAGAAGGTATAAACTGTCGTACCAGACGTATGAAACCTTGAAAAAGTCCCCGGCTACAAGGGGTTCGGGTAAAAATTTCAACCTCGTCCTCAAAAGAGAAAAGACTTACGGTACAGCATGTGTACCGCCCGGTTCCTAAAGGTTAAATGAATACCAATTTCACTCGAACTTCAGACTTTTTGGAATTTTTTTACACAGAAAATGTCTTACTCACTTTCAAATAGAAGGCCTTGAAAGAACATTTTTAGAAAATAAAAAAATTCAACTTACTTCATGGTCCTGTAGTTTTCTCCCCACAACCCTGAATGTGTTATTAGTTAAATGTTGATATATGTGGACTTTGGACAGGCCACTTGAAGACCCACTGGGGACCCATTTTTTGTTCATGTCATCATAGACCATCACCGAAGCTCTGGCGGAAGCGATGGACTGCTCACTGAAAATAAAAAGAAAATTAATCCTCAAAACACCACTCAGGACATCTATGAAAAATTCTGAAATTAAAAAAAAAAAAAAAAGAAAAAGAAATACCAACAGAAAAACCATGTGGAATTTTTTTAAAAAAATGAATACCTTTGTACCAGAGGACAGAATTTAATGCTTCTTTACAAACAATATTTTTTTTTAATGACTGATGCAAGCCAAAACTTGAATGGCTCTACCTGAATCCAAAAGTAATTACTTATTTTTAATTATATTTTTCATTTTATTTACTATTTGTTTATTTTTAAGAGGGAAAGGGGGACACACATCTGGGACAGCAATGTCTTTTAAAAAGCTATAACTTCGTAACATGTTTTTATTTTCAAGAAATGATCCTCCTTATCTTAATTGTTTATCCTCAGTGCCTTATTTTTACCTAAAAATGTGCAGGAGCCCATAACCTTTCTTTACATATGAATTGCCAGAAATTGAAAAAAAAAAAAAAAAAAGTGAGGGAGCTCAGCTCTAATAAGCGTTCATACTCATTAAGTTCCGTTTGTCATTATTAACTGCTTGTTGTCGTTATTATTCCGAGTAATCTTGAGCTTCTCGGCCTACTCGCCTAGTACTCGATATTCGGCCAAATTTGGATCAGGTACTCGGCCGACACCCGAGTAGTTGTAGAAAATTGAATAGTTCAAGACACATTTTTCATTAACTAAAAATATGCAAATATATATAATGCAATCATTTACAATTAATATATTTATAAAATATGACTGAATACTACGTATAGGTTTTTAAAAAGTTATAATACCAAATCAGTATAAAAATTAACTAAGAATGTACAAATGTAATTAACTTTTTCATATCGCATATTGGTGTAGGGGAACTTACCTTTGGTCAGGAACAGTCCAAGTGATCCTTAAGATGAATATTAATAAACTCATTAAAAAGAAACTTTCAATCATCCAATATATTTCTAATCATTTAAAAATTTAGATTACGAATTTTTAAAATCATGGTTTTGCAGATTCAAACTTGTGGCATAGTGATAACACAGAGAAGTAAAATTAAGTCATTTTTATTAGGGTAAGAAAAAGATTGTCTAATATTTAAAGAAATAAAAATATTTTTGAAAAAAAAATTGAACCGACTTCAGAACCTCACTCGGCAAGTGCTCTAAAACGCAAAAAAATAATTTTATTATTTGAACACCCATTGATACTACATTTAAACATAAGTTTTGAAGTCGGCGCAAAAACACTAAATAGAATCATACGAAACTATAATTCAACTATAAATATAAATTTCAATGAATCCAGGTTCTTTAATCGCATTCTCATATACATTAACAACACATCCCTATATATATGCAATTAATGGTACAAATACTCAACGTTTAATTTTCAATGGTTTCTCTGAAAAATGTTGGCAAAATATAGTTGAACATCATTTTATCTATAGTTTTTGCGCCGACTTCAAAACTTATGTTTAAATGTAGTATCAATGGGTGTTCAAAGAATAAAATTATTTTTTTACTTTTTAGAGCACTTTCCGAGTGAGGTTCTGAAGTCGGTTCAATTTTTTTTTCAAAAATATTTTTATTTTATTCTTTTTAGTGTAAATGTTCTTCAGAAATAAGGTAATGTTTCCATTGCAAAACTTCACCTAATTTTCTTAAGTAAACTAGCTGCGCGACCCGGTGTTGCACGGGCTACCTCTCAACAAAATATGGACAAAACTTGAACATTTTGTAAGACTGGGCGTCTTACTAATTGTTTTCCAAAGGTTCTTTTATTTTTGCGTTTCCCCGTGTAATATTAAACTATATATTTATTATATACATATCATAGCATGATGTAATTAAAATAGTTTTTTATAGATTGTTGTCTAATAAACGTGTGTGAAACCGCAGGGCACAGCTATGCCATACTAAAGGTCATATCCATGCAAAGGTTTTCTCATTTTTTGTTCCAGTTAAAAATACTACGTACGAGGCCCGCTAATGAGTTTCATGTTTGGTTCAGTTAAGCCTTCATTCAAAATTCTCATTATCATTATTATTACTGTTTCATATCAACCAGGTTTTATAACAATGGATTTCATATTTAATTATTTGGGACAAATCGCTGTAAATTTGAGCAAAAATGTGAAGATTTTTCTCAATTTCTTCATAATCCCGTTATCAAACCTTACGTCAATTAAAACTAAAGAAGCCTGAAAAATGACGAATCTATCGGTAACGGAATTTTTGAAATTGGTTCAAGCGTCTTCGAGTAATCGTATAATTTCATAAAATTTCCAAAAGATCATAGAAATGAATTTCATTATGTAATCCAGAGAAGCCTTATATTCAAAATTATCATTATTATGATTACTGTGATCCCGATTTCTATTTCGAACGATTTCTGCAGGTTCCCGTTGTCCAGGCGTCTTCGAGTAATCTTATAACATACAAAAAAAATTTTCTCCGACGAACTGTATAACCTCCTCCTTTGTTGAAGTCGGTTACAAAAAGGGAAAATGCCAGCAAAATATTTTAATAATTGAAATTGTTGTATCTTAAATTATGGTGCAAAAAAAAAAACTAATCTTTCAGCATTTTCTGGTGATAGCTTATTCTTTAGACTGCTGCAAATATAACCTGCCTCGGAAAAAACCCTCTTGCTGTACACATTAGTTGAAGGTGCATTAAGAAACTTTTTTGCTAGTTTGCATAAGATAGGAAACACTTTTTTATTTTTTTTCCACCAGGCAAAAGGACTGTTCTATTTAGTAATTCTCGAGAAAAGAAAGACTCCATCTCTTTCTTTGACATCTCTTCATATTCGAACTCTGTGTTGGTACTGAGTACTCGGCCGAGTAGTGAAAGGCCGAGTACTCGGTACTTGGTTACCCGGCCAAAGTGCTACTTGGTGCATCCCTAGCTTGTATGAGTTGTAGGTAATAATTATCTTGAAAAATGGGTGAAATCAATGATTTTACACTAGTAAAACATTAAAAATTCAACTTAAAACCTACATATTTCGTTTCCTTTCCCTGTATTTAATAATAAAATTTTAAAATGTGATGATTTTTTGCCATTTTTTTTCAAAAAAAGTGTGTAAGGGAAGTGGTTAAGATGAAAATGAACTGAAAAAGTCTGGGCGTCTAACTGTTAGTCGTTTTGAAAATCATCAAACAAAGATTTTCTTTTTTTAATTATTAAAGCTTATGATAAAATCTGCATATCTGGTGTTGCACATTCTAAAAATAATTTCCTATTTCCAAGCATCTTAAAATATTTGCAAGATGGAAAAGGATTGAAATCTCAAACATAGGAGGCAAATTTTCGCGAAGTACGTTCGAAGTTGGCATGCTTCCCAAAAATATTTTTTAAAATTATTTATCAAAATTAAACAGGAAATATGCTAACCTAAAGAAGAACATGTAAAAATAAAATTCGGTTGAACAAAATATTAAAAAATTTACAAGATGCAAAAGGATTGAAATTTCAAAAGAGAAGCGATTTTTGGCAAAGTTCGAGTAAGCTCGATGTTGTCTAGATTCCACAAACAAATTCTTTAATTATCTATTGAAATTAAACATAAAATAAGCCAATCTAAGGTAGTACTGTCTGTTTGCGTATTATGCGCCTGGGAGCCACGGACGCTTCCATCTGAAAAAGGGGAGATAGGTTTAGGATGCGCACTACCCGATGCCTTCAGCTTTTGTTCGCTTACTACTTCCTCGTTGCTTTTCCCCCCTATTTCGAGAAAGTCCGAAGAGACTTGGCGCATGCGCAGATGTCTCGGAGGTCGCACGAAAAAATTTTAGACAGTACATGTCAAAATAACTTCCAATTGTGAAAAACATCAAAATATTTACAAAATGCAAAAGGATTGAAATTTCAAACACAGAAGCAACTTTTTCGACTCTGAATAAAAAAAACGAACTAATAATCAAAAAATTGCACTGATGAAATATTTTTGAAAAATTTTAAGCACAATCAAATAATTTTCGGAAGCATTAAGGAACCTTTCAAACTTTTTCAAGGTTCCCACTCTTTTTCAAGCACTTGTCAATTTTTTCAAGGAGCGTACGAACCCTGGGAATACAAAGACTTACTATATAACCGAGTTCTGGGTTGTGTGTGTGTGGGGGGGGGGAGTAGAAGCTTCATGCAAGCAAATTGATTGTATAAAACTTTCCATCTTAGGCAGGCAACTTATGTAAAAACTTTTGATCGCATAGGTTTCGGACTTCAATTCCGGAACATTTCTGGGGAGAGCCCAAACTTCCTTCGACATCATAAAAACTCTTCTAAAATAAAGTTTTTTGAACCTCAATATTAAAAATTGACCGATGAAGGGACCTCAAGGGAGGGGCGATCGTCCATCCCTTGTATCCGCCCTTGTTTGTGGATAAGACACACCTAAATGTGAAAGATAAGGAACACATAAATGTGCAAAAGGTAGAACTATTTCCATCAACCTCGAACATAAGTCTCATAACAGTCACCCCGAAAAGCTATAAAGTTATCATCCTGATGGCCATGAACAGCTAGCTATCCATCCATCTAATGGAGAAATTTATTATTTTTTTTTCTCTCTCTCTATGGAATGGAGAGCGGCATCCATTACACGTGTCACATCTGGATCAATTGCTTTGGGAAAGAGCAGCCCTTCAGCATCCACGAGCATATCATAGAGGAGCAGTGACCTTGGGAGCGAATATTGATCGCAAAACAAGTTGGGCCGGCGAAAATGTTTTGCTCATTCCCCGTCACCCAGCTGGGGGGATGAGGGGGGGGGGGCATTTAAATCGTAGTAGAGAGATCGGGGGAAATACCATTTCGCGAAAATTTTCCACTCTGTGCGTCATCAATTGACATCACTTCTCCGCAAAACCTTTAAAGGGAGCTCTACTTTTTTTTTGCTCTCTCTTACTGGCAAAGGCAAATATTTAAAGTTCAGAAAATTTCTCCCGTCAGAGTGTATTCATCAAAGTGATCGTGCAAAGAAAAACTTTTAAAGACTAATAAAAGCATAAAAAAGATAGATCATATAGATAAAAGCATTTCAAAGACAATTCACGGACGATTTGATGTGTTTATTGTGTGACGATTTGATGTGTACACAATTAACCATTAAACAGAAAAATATCAAACCATAGCAGGTTAAGATTGCATGCCGACAGTAACGTACATAGACTTAGGTGCGCCCCCCCCCCCCCGCAAGATTTGTAAATGTGCCAACCATAATTTTTCCTGTACAACTCGGTTTTATTTTCCTGGATCATGCGCAACCCTCATGCCACAGGGGATGGGGAGAGGGGGAGGGGGTGCTACGTACTCCGCTGTACGTAGCACCCCCCCCCCCCGTACGACGTAAGGAAGCAATAAACATCCTTAATTGGAGAAGAGTTCTCCTCCAGATCTGGAATTGCTGATTGGGCAGTCTTACGAAATTGTTAAACATTTGAAAGGCACATCTGTTTCAAGTTAAAAAATACATGTTAAAAAATATTTCTTTTCACGGCAATTTTTTTTTTCAATCACAAGTACTGCAAAAACGAAAAAAAAAAATGGCAGAGTAATATTTTTTCTCGTGATTCACATAATTATAAGGAAGACAATTACAAAAGAACTTCCAAAATACTGAATTCGGTATTAAATAAACCGTCAGAAACGAAGTAAGTAAGTCACAGAATAATATTTTGGGAAATATGCCACAAAAAATGCTGGAACATGATTTTTGCATTACGCAGGAGGATTTTTTTTTTTAAATCAAGGAGCTGAATTTCGCACAACGACAACTTGATTCCCCCCTCCCCCATTTGTGTTAGAAACTTTAAAATTCAAGGTTTACAGTTACATTTAACAAAATTTTCAAGGTTTTCTAGCATTCGTAAATGAAATTTTTTTTTTCTCCAGAATTAGGAGGCCCCCAACGAAACGGAGGGCCTGTGAATGTATCCGTTTTTGTGTGGTCTTGTTGATTGGAGCCATGGTTAGCTATTAAAATATCTCGAGGGTTATAAATGCTTACAAATGAGGACCAACAAAATACCCTCTTAATTGAATCAGGGCCGCCGAAAAACAATCTCAGCCTAGTCGGAACCTATGGGCCCGGCTTTTTGGGTGGGAGGGGGGTAGAAATAGGAGTGGTGTAAGTTTCATAAATTTTAAGGGGGGGTGGGGCGCCGATCAAAGTGACAAGTAGCTTGCGTTGAACCGGAATCGAATTGGGAAAGAGAGCAGCAAGTGCTAATAAGAGTCTTGTTTACAAGTACGTTTTGCAGCTAATGAGAATTTGAATTTTCAAATTATTTTTGAACTCATTCAAATTTTCCCTCGTTTAATAGTTACGTAATTAAGAAGAAAAGACTTAATTTCATTTCATGTCTTTGAAATTAAAAAAAAAATCTGGTATGGATCCCACACTACTTCCTTTTACTTGTAAATTTCTTAGTAGTTGTCTTAAGTGTTAAAAAAAGTGCTTGGAGTGAGCAAGGTAACAATTCAAATAGTTACTCCCCTAATCTGCCACGAAACAATGCAAAAAATATTTTACAATATTTAATTTTCTAAATATTGCTAATTTTAATATCATTCAGTGAATTTTTTGCAAAATATCGCCAACAGCACCAAGTTGAATCCAAATTCAAAAAATAATTTTTTTGCTAAATTTGTCGCTAACTTAGCGATATGTAGCCAAGTTGGCGCCAAACACTTGGCGACCAAAAGCTTGGCGATATATCGCCAAGTGGTCGCGCCAATTCATATCACTTGAGTCTGCATTGAAATTAACACTGATTTACCTCAAAAAAGGAGTAAAACACCCCCTTGGGAACTTTCGAATACAACCACAAGGGGAGGTGCACAACTAGACCATTCTCAGAGTCTACATACCAAGCTAGAAGCTTCTACGGCATATAGTTTTTGAGTTATGCGACACACATACATACATACATCCGCACATACGTATATACAGACGTCACGAGAAAACTCGTCGTAGTTAACTCGGGGGTGGTTGAAAAGGATTTTTCGGCTGCTTATATGTTGGTAGGTACATATGCACGTGCTGACAGGTCGAAAAAACTACTAAACATTCATTCGGGGGTGAGCAAAATCAAAATTTAGACACAAATTTGAGTAATTTTTTTTTCGCGATCACAATACTTCCTGAACGACGTAAAAGGAAGTAAAAAAGGAAGAAAACATTTTTTCTGTTTTAGAATTCCAGATATTTTGGTTTCGGAGGGGGTGGGAGTCGCTCCGCCCCTTTGTATACGGCAATGGTTAAATTAGGCTCAAACATTGTCCAGGACACAGCAAAAGCGAGCTTTTAATGCATTAAAACCAAAATTTCAATTTCATAACTCACTCAAAACATTCACAGCCATAAATCACTCACCCACCTTCACAAAATGACCTAAATCTCGACAAGGAACTAATGGAGAAAATTTGCGCGGTGAGATACATTGTCTATACCAAACAATAGAAGATTTAAAAGAGCAAAATCTTTTCCAGCGGATGAAAAAGAAATATTTATTGATCGTTCGTGATGGAGGAATTCCTTTGTTAACATTTTAAAAGCCGATGTCCAACAACGATGTGAATCCATTCATAAAAGAAAGATACGCTTGAGAATAATTCGGATCGTAAAACTTGGCCAAGTACCAAGGAGGCGCGATTCAGATTGCAGAGGTCTTCGACCTCCGCAAGCAGATACTATAAGCCGAGAGTTTTGCTTATGTTCACTCTTGTCCTCTACAAGCAGATTTAAGTCAATTGCCAAGATTACATTTTTGAGATGAAAAAGTCCAGGATTAGGATTTCGCGGGAATATTTAATACAGTTCCAACGGGTGCAAGAAGAGAAAAGAAGGGGTTTCAAAAGTGGTCAAGTAGAGTCGAACAGCTTAGTGGAATAGCCATTTTGACACGAATTCACATAATCGGGATACTCCATTATCCGGGATCAAAATAATACATTAATACGGTTTGATACATCGAAAATGTCTTGTATAAAGTGGGATATTCCTTTAACCGATATTCTAATCAGCGGCCTTGACAGTAAGTCGAACGCTGGCTGTCTCTCCCCCAGCCCCCACCGGTCTATTTAATTATTCACTAATTCTGAACAACTCTTCTGCTTTGACAATTGAAGGGGCAAGTGCATAAAGGTGATATATGACAATTTTGGAAAAGCTTACTTTTTACCATGGATGAAGGTTGATAACTCCATCAGTACTGTGTCCCCTTAGTCATAGAAATGGCTGGTAACTAAGAATAGGGCGTCGTTTTACCCGTTGAAAAAAATCCATTAAAAATAAAACAACATTTTTTTTGGGAAGCTTTTTCTAGAAATTAAAAAAAATTTCACATATCACCTTTATCCACTTGCCCTTTCAATTTTAGTCCAGTAGTTTTATTTCAAGCTCTTTCGGTTCCAGCGATTTTAAAGTATTTTTCTAACAATCACATGGGTGGGTTATATTTTTTGGAAATAATAACAATAATAATTTAAAAAAAGAAAGAAAGAAAAAGGAAAATTGGAAAGGAGAGCCGGGCAGAATGGGACGGCGGGGAGGAATGAGAGAGTGGGGCATTTGTTTTTCAAAATAAAATGGGAAAAATTATTTCTATAGCTTGTCCAGTAGATGTAGCAGCTTTAGTCTTGGTTTTAGACCAAGTATACAAATTCCCCCCCCCTCCCCCCCAAGCCACGGGAAAATTCAAAATGACGAATGCGTACTTCACGTGAGTTTCACAGCGAGCTCTTTTTTTTTCTTTCTCTCGAAAGACCAAGAAATAAGAGGAAGAAGGAAAAAAAAGTGCATTAAAAAAGGGAAGAAACAATTTTGCGGAAAACAGACAGGCGAAAAATTAATGAAAAAAGTGGGCGAATCTCTGTGTCACGCTTGTTTTGGCAGGAACAAAACATTCACAGATTATATATTTCTTTCAATTTGTTCTGTCTCACCCCTTTTTTTTATGATTTAAAAGGCAGCTTAATCCTAGAAGTGTCTATATTTTTCAATTATGAGCAAGAATCTGAGAAACTGTCACGCCTAGCATTATGAGGTGATTCATGACCTCTCAGATTTTCTTCCAAAAATTACCAAATGTTTATTATCTTATTAAAAGACCAAATCCAGAATGTTTTGCTCTAAAGTTGAGTTGTTTAGTTTTTATGGATCCCTAAAGTTGAAGGTGCAGCATCAAAAATTAAGTGGATTTTCAAGACATGGAAATTGCTGTGAGCCAAAACTCTTACCAGGAACTGTTAAACTGCAATTTTCTTTTTGTATATGGAATATAGAAGGTTGAAACTTTACAAAATGAATGTTAAATTTGTGGTAAGTTGTTGCCGTAAAGTCAGTGAAGGCCCTCAAAACAGGGCATTTTTGAAGTTTTTTAGCGTTTTTGAGGTCCAAAAACAGCTTGTACATTTCAGTTGGCACGGCAAAAATAGTGTTGTTTGAAAGACCAGTGTAAGCACTTTAAAATAATGTATAAATAACCGAGGAAAGTTCAACGTGCTTTTAGTTGCGTAAGGCCGAAATATGAAAAATCACATTTTACCGATATTCAAACGGTCATAACTTCCTCTGCCAACAACACATTGAAATATTTTTTTTTGCCAATATCATGCTCTATTCTTTGTCTTAACAGAACAGCTGAGTCCTTTGAGGCGAAATGTGAAAAATTTTTTTACAAAAAATGCACAGAAAAAAATAAATTTTTTGTAAAATTTTTTTTCACATTTCGCCTCAATGGACTCAACTGTTCTGTTAAGACAAAGAATAGAGTATGACATTGGCGAAAAAAATATTTCAATATGTTGTTGGCAGAGGAAGTTATGACCGTTTGAATATCGGTAAAATATGACATTTTTCATATTTCGGCCTTACGCAACTAAAAGCACGTTGAACTTTCCTCGGTTATTTATACATTATTTTAAAGTGCTTACACTGGTCTTTCAAACGACACTATTTTTGCCGTGCCAACTGAAATGTACAAGCTGTTTTTGGACCTCAAAAACGCTAAAAAACGTCAAAAATGCAGTTTTGAGGGCCTTCACTGACCTTACGGCAACAACTTGCCACAAATTTAACATTCATTTTATAAAGTTTCAACCTTCTTTATTCCATATACAAAAAGAAAATTGGAGTTAAACAGTTCCTGGTAAGAGTTCTGGCTCACGGCAACTTCCATGTCTTGAAAATCCGCTTAATTTTTGATGCCGCACCTTCAACTTTAGCGATCCATAAAAACTAAACAACTCAACTTTAGAGCGAAACATTCTGGATTTGGTCTTTCAATAAGGTAATAAACATTTGGTAATTTTTTGGAAAAAATCTGAGAGGTCATGAATCACAGGCGTGACACTCTCTCAGATTATTGCTCTTAACACAAAACTCATCTATGAGTGTACAAGTGATGCACAGAAGTTAAAAAAAAAAAAAAAAGAAAGTCCTGTTATTGTATAAAACTTGTTTTTTTTTTTTCTTTAAAAACTTTAGTGTAAAAAAATTGGTTGTGATCATTAGTCAAATTTAATATTAAACACAAGCACACCCACTTTTCAGCCACAATAATATTTCTAAGCAATTTACCTAACAATTCAGTGGGGGGGGGGAGGGGGGGATCTGTTCAGAATTATTTTCCAGAGCCCCATCCTACTTTTTAAAATTCTAACTACCTTTATTTTTTGTGAAAATGAGATTATTTGGCGAAATTTGCTGCCTTTTCCTTCGTGGAAAGAAATTTAAATTTAAATTCAGAAATATAGCTAAAATATTAGTCCAGTTTTAAATTATACAAAATAAAAATGACATTAAATATTTTAGGCATTTAAAGGGATTCTTTTAATGGCAATAAAATTCTGAACGGTCACGATTTCTGTCAAACACTTTTTTTTTTTCAGGGGCAAATTTGTAAAACGCATTTTTGATGCTGAAAGTTTCTTTTCGCCCCCCCCCCCCCCAATAAACAGAAGCGTAGATTAATTATAGGGCGCATGAGAGAGCTCGATAATCTCACTAAAGCAATATTGTTTATGTTCATTTGAGAAAGTTAACATAATATTATTTATTACTCAATTAACAAACACATTCTGCGAAAGTCAAACATGATAAAAAATCCAGTATTTAATAAAAGTGAAAAATCGAATGACGAAAACACGAAAACAATGATAAGCACGTATTTAAATGCATATTATATCCGAAGTAATTTAATTCGTTATAATGGCTTCACTGCAACTCGAGCATCTGTATACGAAAAAAACATTTACAGGGAAGCACTTTTCAGTTGCAAGCAACGTGTTAATTGTATTTGTGGTACAGGTTAGATTTCAGTGAAAATGCTATTCGGAAATCTTTCTGTTATGATCCCTTCAAATTAATTTTAAAATTATATTGCAGCAAATCTAGAATTTTTAATGAACGCCACTTCACAGTGATTTTTTTTTTTTTTTTTTTGAAGCTACTCATTCTCTATTTCTAAATAATTTACTACAACTTTTTGTGTGTTCTACAAAAAGTCTCAACGACTGCAGGTTTTTTATTGCAAGAATACTCTGCAATTATTTTTTATTTGAATACACAGTGTGTGTATATATTGCATATTTAACCAATTCTTTTAACGTAAAGAACTGAAAGAAAGTAAAAGCCACGCTCATATTCAAAAATGAGTATAAATCATGTTAGGGTGATGTAATTTTTTTAATACACAGTATGGAATTATCTTCTATAAAAATATATGAAAAATTAGAGAATAAAATAGAATAATAGAATAATTAAAATGAAAAAAATGATAAATATAGGGATAAACATGCAGATAATAGATATATCTAGGTTGAAATAGATTGATTAGATAAACGTACATTGTACAGATAACAATTAAAATAGTTTTTATACAGCCACCAAATTAATTTTAGAAACTGTCGAAGGATTCTTTCCTTTTTCTTCTTTATTTTCTTTCTTTTTTGATTATTTGATATGGAATGACCTTGTTATTATTTGCTTTGAAACAGATATAACTAATGATGCAACATCCATTTACCCCTTCAAAAATATACATAAAAATCATAGTCCAAAACTTGAAATGTTTAAAAAAATTAATTTTAAATTTCTGAATCGTCATGAAAAAAAGCAAGATGCATTTCACAAATATACGCAAGTACAACAATAGATTTAGAAATGCATCATAATGCAATTACAGCATAAAGTAATTAACTTGAAATAACAAAAAATAATCGTTATTAACTTGTCACTATTATTTCAAATTTGAAGTTAATAACCGCAAAACTTAAACACTGGCATATAGAACCACAAACAAAGAGAGATAGAGAGAGAGATTTTATTTGTGCATTCAATCTGAAGCAAACCACTTTCGCACTAAATAAATTCTATAAGAAGGATCATCATCACAAATGAAAAGATGGCTATTATATACAACACAAGACAAAAAGTAATTGGATGACGGCGAAACAAAAATTTA
>JAXGGA010017855.1:0-23319 GCA_038373865.1 Uloborus plumipes | reverse complement strand
TCTCCCAGCGACTGTGAAGATCGATAGCCACTGAGTGTTGAAATCGAGTCATTCTTATGCTCCCCTCTCTTCACAACTGTCCCCTCTTCTAGTATGAGTCATACGGATCTCTATTTCCTTGGGGGTTGAGTCAAAATTTCAGAAATTGAATCTGCTTCTTATAATTTTTTTTAAGCACTGAGTTAATCATAATAGGGTAAATGAATTTGTGTGAAGTCTATTACAACACTATCACGGCTTCTTGTATTGGAGATGTAATGATAAGTTTGAACAGTCTACAGCTATTTCCTTGGGAGTTGGGTCAAATTTCAGAAATTAGAACAATTTTTTGTAAGTAAGAAGTTGAAATGCAATATTTTAGATCAATTATACTAATGAGAATAAATTTTGTGTGAAATGAATTGCAATAATATCACATCTTACATTATTAACGGGATGATAAGTTTCTTCAGTTTATAACACATCTTTCTATACCTCTCCTCTCTCTCCCTAACATCTCTCCTTCTCTCTCTACTCCTCTCACTAACATGTCTCACCCCCTCCATCTCTCTTATGTTCGAGCAAGATTGCTCCTCATTAAATTCAACTTTCCGTGGCCTTGAATGCATCTCCACTTCTTTATGATTGGTAGATAGCGAGTCATATGAAATAAGTAGGCGTCTATAAGCTGATAAGCTATTTCACTGGCCTGGAGTGCGGCTCAATTCGCGTGTCAAAATTCAGTAATTTCAAGAAACTCGTTTATACAAACATGCATCATCTTTATAGAAATTTAATTAACGGAAATATCAAATAGAAAGCAATTACTATTCCTTCGTAAATTTTGAGGTAAAATATACCCGTAAATTTTGTGGTAAAACTTTAGTGCAAATCGATTTATTTATTTATTTGTTTATTTTATTTTATTTTTATTTATTTTTTTATTTTATTTTATTTATCTATTTTTTATTTATTTATTTATTTTTTTTGAGCAAGATGAAGTTTATCAGAAAATTTAAGCAAGTTAGAATCTTATATCTTTAAACGAGCAATTCTTGTATAGGGGAGAGTTGCCCAAAACGGGATAGGCGGGCAAAATGGGATAGTGGGCGTTGGAGCTTGACTGGTGGTACTTTCTCGCAGGAGATAGGCTAACCTGGTTCCCGACCGCCATGACAGCATACTCAGTTAATATCTCAACTCTAGCCACGTATTTCGCAAAGAAATATTTTTTCAAAGTTTTCAGTTGAGATTTTTATTTACTTTTTACTTTTTTCGACTGCAGAACAACTAGAATTGTGGTTCTACGTAATTCGGAACAATTCCGGTTAGAACTGTGTTTTGTTCATAGCTCTTTAAGCAACAATTTCATGTACTTAAATATTGCTAGTGAGTAGCGGTTCCGGGGTCAGCCCTTTATGATGTCAAAAGCATCATGGTCGGGCAAAACGGGACACTTTTAGGGTGCCCAAAACGGGATACAATTTTGATGTGTCCCGTTTTACCCGACCATTTCCATTAATGATTTTTCAATGTGTTTAAGCAGCATGAAGCCAGCTAGAGGTTCGCAAGTGGATGTTCAACCATCCTGACAAAGGGATTACTATCTACGAAGTAGGAAATATGTTCAATGCAGCATTTTAACGAGCAGCTCTTGTCGAAACTGCTGTGAATGGGTTCACGAAAACAGGCATTTTCCCGTATAACACCCAGATGTCTATCCTGAATATCTCTTCGCTTCCTCTCCTCCAACAGATCACCTATTGCTGGATGCTCAGAACATGACGTCCTAACACCCATTAAATCTGCAAAAAAATGAGATCAGATCCGAAGGATCTTCAAATTCAGTCGTAGCATCTAAGAGTTTGCTGTCATCACAACCACTAGAGACAGTATTGAAAGAATCACTTAGTGCAACGATAACAAATGCAGGCCTTATCCAACCGTTCACTTCAACAGGAGTCAAAGGACTGTCGCCCTTCACTACCATTTTCTATATCACCCAAAGAAAGTCTACCTCCACCACGAGTGATTGGACCAAGACCTCAAAATAAACACGATAATAGAAGAGGGAAAACAGCTTTATAACAAGAAGCCCATATAAATTTGAGTTGGAAGAAGAAGAACGAGAGGGAAAAAAAACAACTAGAAAGAACTTAAAAGCTGAAGAAAAAAGGGCTGTCAAAACAAGTCTCTTGAATGTTCCGAAAACAAAACAAATGAGGCGTAAAAGAAAACCAGGTGAAGATGCAAAACAGGCATATAAATTTTTAAAATGTTGCTCTGAACCTGAAAAAAACACACAAACATCATTTACAAAAATGGAAGAAAATGAAACAACATGAAAAAAAAACCGAAAAATAATCATCAATTAGCCAAGGTTGGACGTCGTCGTCTTCAGAAGATGTAACTGAGAAAGATGAAGCATGTATTTTCTGCAACGCTCTGTATCTTGAATCGAAATCTGGAGAAGGAAGCTGGATATAATGCTCGAGCTGCCAGGGATGGGCCCACGAAGTTTATTCCAAAGCAGACGAAGAAGATGACACATTTTTATGCGATTTCTGTGTTATGTAATTTTCCAACTTTACAATTACGTAGCCTATTTTTGGTCTAAAAACTAAATCAAAAGTAAAATCAGTACAAAATAATAATATACAATTCCCTATCCCGTTTTACCCACCCTTGGTCGGGTAAAACGGGATCTTATAAGACTTTTTGAAACCAGTATTTTTCACATAAATAATATAGAACAAATATGACAAAGGTATTTTTAGCAATGTAAAAGGTGTGTACTTTTAAATGGCGTCTAACTTTGGAATGTACCTTGTATACAATAAGAAATAAAGCGATGAATAGGTTAGCTATCCCGTTTTGGGATACTTTCCCCTATATTCCTCGAAAACAGCGCTAACGATTTTGATAAAATTTTATATTTAGATAAAGTTTTGGTTTTTGAGTTCATCTACCCCGGCGTTTTTTCTGTGAAAACGTGAGTTTCCACAAAAAACCCCGTTTTTTATACCTTCATTGAAAGTTTGAGAAGCTTTCTTTCACCATTTTCTTTATGATTACTATTATTGTTACTGTTTCATAGCAACCACGTTTGATTGTAACAATGGGTTTAATATTTAATCACATCAGCGTAGATTTCAACTTTTATGGTATTGGAAAACAAGTTTTGGCAACACGTTAGAATTGCTATTGTTTTTAAAATGATAAAAAGAAAGATCAAAATAAAGTTTTTGTAGTATGATCTTACGAACGTCCCTATATAGACGAGTCGAAGCACCAAGAGAAAGTTTGACCACTTTGGATCCAGCGCGTGTTTGAGTGCTTGAGTGGTTGTCTTTGTTTTTCAAGGTATAGCGTTTTGGTAATTTTTCACTGTGAGTAATTATTAGCGACACGTGGATTTGGCAAAACTTAGCAATGTGCCAAAACTTTTTTCTGATAAAACTAGCTCCGCAACGATGAAAAGTTGAAAGTAAAAGTAAATAAGTTGGATCCAAAGTGGTGAAACTTAATCTTGATGTGTCGGCCTGTCTATATAGCCGCTCTAGATCTTACGGTGCGCATAGTTTAAATAAGATTGTGTTTTTTTAAATAAATTACGGCTGTTTTAAATTTGTAATTGCAACCAAGGACATGAAACTGCTTTTCAAGTTTCTCTAAATAAGTACTCCGAACTTTAGAAAAAAAACACGATTTTGCAAACCAGTTTTTTTTTTAACCGAGCTGGGCTCGGTCGCGAGGTACTTGGACTTAATAATGTTTTAGCTCGAATTTGAAATGTTCTCTTCAAGTGTGAAATCATTTTCTGGGTTAATAACCATTTTACAACCTTTAAAAAACGAAGTGTGCTACTTGGGTGTATACATTAATCACGAAACTTATTGGATTTTTTTTTTCTTTTTGAACTCCGTCTCCTCTTAATGACTGCAGCTTATCATCAAAAACTCAATTTTTTTCTGCATTGTAAAATGCAGAAAAAAACTTGTTACTTCAACTTGTTACTTCAAAACAAGAATTTGTAATATTTTGAACTTAATTGCTTTAGTTACCTTACTTTTAAAACAATTACCCCTAAATGTAAACTTTTACTTTTTAAAATTTCCTTATTCCCCTATTAATTGTGAACAAGAAGATATTTTCAAAAAAGACATTTAAGGAAACAAAATCTGCTTTTCATTTATTGTAACTTTTGTCTCTTAACTTCAGCTAAGCATGATTTCAAACGTAATTAGCAATCACATGTAGTGGGCACTAAAGAAGAGAAAGGCCTGTGGAGAGTTCAGTGTTCATTTCCCATCGTCATAAGTCTATCCCTAATTTCTTAAACGAAAAAGTGAAAAAATAAATAAATAAATAAATAAATAAAACTAATTTTCTTAAATTTTTGATGAATCGCCACTGCTATGCTAGACTCTTAATTAACAGTTGAGCTTACTGGTGATGAGGATATCTCCCATTAGTAATAGAAACATAGCAGTCTGCATTCTGAAAAGTTCAAGATATTTAGATAAATTTGTAAACTATACCAATAAAGCTTGCAGAATTCTTGAACTCAGATATTTGTTGTTTGTTATTGATTCAAGGATCTAGAAATTCGGAAATTTATTTTCCTCGATATAATCTCTTCATGTTATAAATTTTGCCGACATATTTTCGATGTATACAGAGGTAGATCAATATGTTAAATATCTTCTCTCTAAAATTTGGAATAAAGAATTGGCTCATTAAAGTTTTTGTTAACTGCTTATTTTTTTAGGATTTTTAATTGGACATTCGCTGCTATAAAAATATTTAGAGTTCTGTTAATTTTAAATCATCTATTTTATAAGTTTTGTAGTTATTGCAGTTTTAATTTTTGTCTTCGAACAATTGGTTTTTGAGATTATTTTTCAACCTCCTATCGAAGATAATTCATACAACTATGAAATGCTTAATGGTGATCTTCACTCCTGCCTCCCCCCCCCCCGCGCCTGAAAGAAAAAAACATCTTACAAGACAATTTCTAAGCGACAAGTTTAAAGGTTGAAGAGTTTCAGATAATAGAAAATTTGAAACTTAAAACGGCTCTCAATTAAGAGGAAATGGACCTAACAGGAGTCTGTTTCCCCTCATTTTCAATTCCCTTTCTTCAGCTCACCCAAACACCCACTTCAGCATTTTCGGAATGGAAAAAGCCGAAGCGGGGGCTGTATGCACCCTCCTAACCAAGGTATATAGAGAGGAGAGGTAGGTCAGAGATTGTAAACAAACAGCGGGCGGTCTCCACGTGGAGGAAGCTGTGACGTAGGTCGGTCCCCATTCGACTCGAAGCAGCTCATTGCGTAGCATGATAATTTCTCTTTAGGCATGCATTTTTTAGCTTTCTGAGCAAATGATGCTACTCATGCGGGGTAAAAAGTTGGTTATAGTCACAAGAAAGTGCAAACATTATTATAGATTTAAAATGAAAACCTGCACCATTAATTTATTTAAAAAAAAGGAAGGAAGAAAACAATTCTTACCTGAAAATTTGGGATTAGGCACTCAAAAATTGCTTCAACTTTTTTCGCTCCCGGGAATGAGATGTATTTTTCTTTTCAGTGCACGAACTCTTCTTTTTATTCAAATACTTCATACGAAAAAATGTTCTAGCTCTTGAATAAGTCCGAAGAAGTTTCTTATCCAGTAGGGGAAATTTATCTTCGAGCATAGTTTGAAGTCTTAAAATAACATTTGTGGATTTGGAAATGTTTTCTTTTCCATGAATATCGATGAAACAAATCTCAAAACTTTTAACCATTTCTACCCAGTCCTTTGTTGGAACCAACAATCCGCCCTTAGAAAGTGTTTCAATCCAGCCATTTGACGTTGAAGAATTGGATTCTGCTAAATTTAAATGTTTGTAACGTGCTGCTAAATATCCAGCAAAGTAGCGTAAAGCTTCTGAAGATTCTTCATTTTCAAAATTCACTTCAGAACAAACTTCGTCAGGTACATCATTGTCATCATCAACGATTTGTATCTTATTTTCTTCTAAATTTTGGGACAAGTCAAAGAAAAGTTTAGCACTTAAAATCTTATCTTCATTTTCCACAGATATATTAGTATTTACCGGAGAAGGAAGTTTTGAGCCTATTAAAAGCATTTTTAACCTGTTTTTAAAATCGACAGGAGATGGATGTAAATGAAACAAACCTAAGCCACGAATTTGGGAAAAAAGATTTTCTAACGCATCTTGATTCAAACGACTTGTCATCAAATAGGATACTCCTTCCTTGGACAAATCATCATACAGTCCTTTAAGACTTCGAATTGATACTATATACCCTTTTTGAAAGGGAAGAAGATGCTTTTTGTTTCCGATTCTTAAACTGGAGATCACGTTTTCCATTTTGTTCAAAACAGATAATTGCTGTGCATCACCTCTGAAAGCAGATCGGAGTTTAACTTTATTTATGCTACATCGCGAATTCAAAATATCAAAAGAGTCATTGACAGTCTCAAACAAATCTGCTGCAACCTTTTCATTAGGGCATATAGTTTTGATTGCGCAGGCTGTATGGTGCGAAAATAACTGCACAGCATAGCACACCCTTTGCCTC
This sequence comes from Uloborus plumipes, assembly GCA_038373865.1. NCBI lineage: Eukaryota > Metazoa > Arthropoda > Arachnida > Araneae > Uloboridae > Uloborus > Uloborus plumipes. Next base: position 16,744 of record JAXGGA010017855.1, on the reverse strand, counting down.
TCACAGCCTTTAACTTCTAAATGCTTTGTGCTTAATTTTGGGCAGAGTTGGAATTCATTCTTGTCTTTTTCTAAAATTTCTTCAATAATCTTCTTACTGATGAAGGTATTTTCTAAATGAAATCCTTGATCAAGAAAGTGATTTCGCAGTAATTTTATTAAATGTGGTACGTCAGCGAATACCCAAATTTTTCTTTTGTTGTCAGCAGGATTCTCAAAATATGTTTTTTCCATACTAATTCCCATTTGTTTCCACAAACTTTGGTTTCCAGCACCTAAATCTGATACAATTGCAACGATGGTATATCCTACTTCGTGTAGCATCAATATTATGCTATTTAAGCACTCACCGGTCATTTTTTGATCAAAATCATAATAAATGGGCTGCTTCCAATTATGCGTTAGTCCACGAGCTAGAACAACTTGGGCATTTTTATGAGGGCCTAAAATTTTGTCAGCTGCGTGATCATAACAAATGTCACTCATTATATTCATTTCATCAAATGAAAGAACTGTTAATGTCTGGAGTGGAGAAAGACTTTTGGCTTGTTCTTTCATCATGGCAATAATTTGGTTCAATAATCCAGGTGAACAATGAAAATCCTTTGCCCAAGATTTCAAAGTGCTAACACTTGGGAGAGGAAATTTTATTTGATTTCTCAAATACTCGTATGCTTTAGAAGACATAGATCTCAAAACAAGAGAGCGTGCTATGTCATCTGGAGACCAAGGTGTTTTTTTATAACCATTCTTCAATCGTTGCAGTTGCCCTGGAGTTAAAATAATTGATAACAATGAATTAATTGAGTCATTAATTTTTTGCTCCATATTCAATTTGGTTTCTTCTTCCCTTTTAGTAGCTTCTGTTAATAACTCCTTAAGTCGCGTATTTTCTTCTCTAAGTCGCTTCTTTTCTTCTTCCATACATACAATGTAATCATCTTTATCTTGTAATTTTTTTTCAAGCAAGGAAATTTTGCTGCACAAATTTTGATTTTCAAAATATAAATTTTGATTAATTAGTTTAGGGTCATCATTCAAATGCATAGTAGGAATATCCTCTAAAATATCAGAAAGAGGAGAAGAAACTGCAGCGTTATTTTTCAAAAGTTCTTCGACATTCTTCTTCCACACACGTTTCTGAGTCCGTGTACTTCTTTCATTACTGCATGCATTTTGTTTTGATGGCAGATGCAAGGTTGGTAGTGCGTCTGGCTTCAATCGTTTCTGCGGTTTTGTTCCCAACAGTTCGGACTTTAAGTCTCTAACGTAAGCATCATCTGCAAAATGTTTCGAACAAATTCTTGCATTGTCGACTACAAACTTATCTTGACGCCGGCAAATGTTGACCCATTGCTTTTGGAAATTATCATTTTTCGGGAACCGATGGAACATCACATTTTCGCTTTTATTTCCATTTTTACAAGTAGCTATAGCGCAAAACACCATTTTTCTTTAAAAGAGCAAGGAATTTTAAAAGAAAATGAGAGATGACAAGTTTTCACTAGAAAGAACAAGATCGAAATGCACGATTTTCTCTCTTCGCGCGACGAAAAAAAGGATGCAATTTAATTAAAAACACTCATATCCGGGCCCGAGGAATGAACAGATGGGGACCAGCCTACGTCACAGTTCCCCGAACTCGTTAGGGAGCAGGGTTGCCGGGGATCTCTGACCTACCTCTCCTTTCTATATACCTTGCCTCCTAACAAGAAGAATGGAATCCATTTCATTCTTCCTGCAATCCCCCGAGAAACCCCTCAGGCCAACTTTTATTCCAGACTTGCCGAGTGCCAGAAGGCCCCTTTGTTATTTTTTCAAAAGCAGCGGCAGCACATCCATTGATCTCCCGCGGATTACAAGAATGGGGGTATTTGATCAATCCTATCAAAAGCATGATAGACGAGTTGGAGGTTTTAGAGAGTTGTAACTTCTGAATCACGATGGAACTGACCTAGCATAAATAAATCTCTATCTCTTCTCTACTAATAATAAAGCTGAAAGTTTGTCTCTCTGTCTTTCCTTCTGTCTGTCTGTTACGCGCGTAGCGCCAAAACCGTTCGGTCGATTTTCATGCCACTTGGTACAAAATTAGTTTGTAGCATGTAGTTTTGCACCTCGAAGCGATTTTTCGAAAATTCCATTTCGTTCTTTTTCTATTCGAATTCTTAGCGGAAATTCGATAAAATAGGGAAGAAATATTCCATACACATTTTCAAGTCTTATGTCATTCGAAAGCTTGAAATTTTCTGCACAAAATGACGTTTTTTCGAAGTTTCTACGATCATCAGGAGAGCTGTAACAATTGTTTTTAGAATCCCGAAATTCAAGGCTTACCTTCAGTAAAGCAAGCCAAACGATTCTAAAATGGCTTTGCTCGCGAATAAAATTTGTTTGAAAATAGAGATGAAATGAATTATTTTATCAACGGAAATCAACTTTTCATGTTGTTACCATGGTTACGTTTTTATTTCGTTCTTTTTCCCTTAATAATTTTAAAAATGTATTTGTTTTTGTAACAATCCAAACTCCAAGCCTTATTAAAATTAGTCAAATGAAATATTAAAAACCGTGATAAGATGGCACCTGTCAATCAAATGAGAAATCGAGTCCTTTCCTTAAAATACAGGATACCATTCTAAATTTATCGTCTGCAAAACATATTTTACTTCATTATTAATTTATTTCAATATAAATTGCAGCAAATGGCTTGAGTGAACGAATTTAGCTTTTAATTTATCGTTTGCTGGTTGATCTTTGTCGATGTTTATTGTTTTTATTATCATTGTGAAGAATAATGCACGAAATTTCTATGACTAATACTTAAAATTTTTAGGATCAGTTGAGTTTAAAAGAAAAAATTGCTCCAAATATACTTTTGCAATGTGATTATTTATTGTTGGACTGTAATTTGCAGCAATAATTGCATTTAATAAATAATGAAAGACAATATTAAAAATTATTTTTTTGGCGCCTTTTTTACAATTTGGCATTCAATTCTATTTCAGTATATTTACTTCTATCTTATTGCGATATTGCAACGTTCTTTCTAAAGTATGTCATTTCGGAAAATGTATTATTTTGTTTTTGAAGTTAGGAAAGAAAACTTTCTTCTTCTTTTAAACTTTGGTAAGATTTCTGTTGGTTTCTGTGAGCAACAAAATTTTTCTTATTTTTTCTTTTGGCTTATTTTTGTGCACCTATCTTTGGGGTTGCATTCGAATGTCCCCAAGGGGGTGATTTACCCCTTTTATGGGGTAATCAGGGCTTTCAATGCAGACCAAAGTGATATGAATTGGCGCGACCACTTGGCGATATCTCGCCAAGCTTTTGGTCACCAAGTGTTTGACGCCAATTTGGCGACATATCGCCAAGTTGGCAATAAATTTAGCGAAAAAAAAATTTTTTTGGGTTCAATTTGGCGCTATTGGCGATATTTTGCGAAAAATCTACTGAATGATGTTAAAATCGGCGATATTTAGGAGATTAATCATTGTAAAACATTTTTTTGCATTGTTTCGTGGCAAACTAGGGATGCAAATGTTTGAATTGTTATCTTACTCACTTCAAGCACTATTTTAGCACTTAAGGCATCTACTAAGAAATTTACACGTAAAAGGAAGTAGTGTAGGGTCCATACCAAATTTTTATATCATACTTTGAAGGAATTATAGTTGAATTATAACTAAAATAGAGTATTTTTTTCTGCTATATCATTTTTTTACAAATGAACTTTTAATTTTATACCACGGGCAAAGCCGTGCGGGTACCGCTAGTAACATTATAAAACCGTTGATTTTCGTTGAGTGGAAGCGGGAAAAAACAGTAAGGTGTTTATTTATCTGGGAATGCAGGGTGTCATTTTATTTCATTCGCTTAACTTTTGAACGGGTGCAGCTATATTTATAAACATCGTATCCGGGTATGGTAAAGACGGCCCGTCTAACTAAAAGTGAGACCAAAGGCCCACACGGTACGCTCATAACTATGCAAGAATGCAGGGGCTGATCCTGATTAACAGTTTTGAGGCCCTTTTTGGACGAGTTGGAGGCTTTGGAGAAAGTTGTAACTTCTGAATCACGATGGAACTGACCCAGCATTTAATTTAAGGAAACAAAAAGCATAAAATACCTTCAACTATCTCTATGTGTGTCATCTGCAATAGTTAAAGATTCTGCAATAGTCAAAGAATATTGTTCGTCTTTTGCTCTTTTTTTTTTTTTTTTTTTTTTTTTTTCAATTACAACGAGAAGATGACACTTTCATACTCCAATCACCCTCGATCAACTGAGGCAAAAGCAACGATCCTAACTAGTAGAACCACATGGATCTGTTTTATGGAAATATGAAAATCGCTGTAGTTCAGTGGTTTGTATTTCAGTCTTTTTTTTTCTTTACAAGGTTTTTTTTTTTCTTTATTTTTTTTCCTACTAATAGCTCTTTCACGAAAAATTTGCCATTTCGGCTTGCACGTGACAGTTCAGATATTTTTTTTTTTAATGATAATTTTAAAGGCCTTTTTTTTCCTTTGCTTCAGACATCAGAGATACTAATAAATTAATTGAAATGTCATAAGCGGTACAAAATGTCCGTTTCCGTTTAATAATCTCAACGAACATCATTTAAGCTCAGGATTCGTTAACTACTTTTCTTTTTCTTTCTACTTTTTCTTTTCTACTTTTTCTTTTTCTTTCTAGTGGAGTTCTGCTAAAATTAAAAAAGTTTAAATGAAATATTCAGCCCTTTTTGTAATATTATCTTAATTTGCAATTAGCCATAAAAATCTTATTTTGTACATTTGTGCAATTAAACAACCTCTTTTTAGTCACAAATATTGTACAAAATGAAAAATATTTTTAGCTTATTGAAACAACATGAATTTAGAAAAATCGTGTTTTAATCAAGTTAAAAAATAAATAAATAAGAAGAAACTTTTTGTACAATTAATCGATAACGTAAAAGTGGGATTTTATGCTCAGAAATTTTTTTATGGGTACATCAAAACTTTTATTTAACCAAAAAATATATAAATATTGTTTCACTAAATATTTAAATCGATGAAAATTGCTTTCTGATGGTCATCCCAGCAAAATTTGTACAAAAAGATAAAGAAAAATATACTATATAGTATTATATTTAAGTGTGACATTCCCCCCTTCTAAGTTCATCAGTTCATTTTGACATATTTGTCTGCGTGAGATCAATTTTGAACAGTCATATTTTTTTAAGAAGAAAAAAGAAAAGAAAAAAAGAAAACAGAGTTATGTATGACCACATACTACACTGCACTTTAAAAAATTGAGGGGCCAGAAAATGGAGAATACGTCCCAAAGTTCAGCCACACTACGTGTATGAATGCGACGCACATTCTAAGTCTCATTCGCTGTGCTCAGCTAATGCAATCACACATTTAAGCTGCCAATTTTAATTTGATTATGTACGCCCACTTTAATAAATCATTACCACTAATTGTTGTATAGACTTTCTTGAAATATCAAGCTTATGTTTTACATTTTAGAATTTCAAATTTTGTTTATTGAAATTATTTATATTTTGCATGGTATTTTTTATCATTATTATTTGTTGAAATCTTGTTTTGTTTCTAAAATTTGATGATGTAACATAAGATTATAATATCTGATAAGTCTAATTGTAGCGTTCTTCACTCTAAATAATTAGAAAGAAAGAAAGAAATAAAAAGTAAAGTGACAAAACGAGAATATTTTTTACAGATCAAAACATAAATGGTGTTAAGATACTTAGTCGGTACTTGAGACATTCTATTGTTACTCAACCTTGATTTTTCCTTTTTAATTCCTATCGAAAAGGATGTGGAGTTCATCAGAGCATAGCAAGAAGAAAGGTTAGATGAAGGTTAGAAAAAAGTACGCGAAGACCATTTACCGTTTCCATTCTACATCCTGATTTGACAAATAATTACTGCCATAAAGATTATATTCAGGAGTTCATAGAAGCATGCAATAGTTTGGTGAGCGTACACGAAATAATTATATACATATGTGGAAATTCCTGCGTTACGGACGTAACAATCAAACTTTAAACGTAATTAATTTTTGGTAATCGAGGAATCCGCACCAACATTTAGGATATCATAAAAACATCAAATGCTAAAAGTCTCAAAATTGTAGATTTTAATCTATCAAAACTGTAATTATGTGTGCTTAAAATTTTATTGTTGTGTTCGTAACGATTTATTTGCCGTATAATATTGGGGGGGGGGGGGGGTATTTTTCTTAAAATATTTTTTTTAATAAGTTCTGTACCTCAGAACCATAGCGACGTAAGTCCAAAAATGCTGATTTTTACTTTTTTGCTTCATTGTATGTAGAATCGTCTTCCGCATCGACCTCCCCCCCCCCTTCCATCGATGAAAGTGCATTGTAATTGTTTTAAATAAATGCTATTATATATTATAGCTTGTGATAACTGAGCTTTCGTGGTAGAATACATGTCAATAAGCAATCATTTTTCAAAAACTCAGTCCTTGCCCGCCTCACTGGAAGCAAAATCTGAAGCCATAAAGTGCTAATTAATGTCAAGAAATTTTGCTCTCAAACAGAAACATTCAACCGAGGAGAGTGCACTTCATAAACCACATAAAATTACTTTATCCCGAATAAAGGGGGCAGAGAACTATAGGGGATGAACTAAGAACTGTCCCAAAAGAGCGACAGATACAAGAGAGTCTTTAATTGACGCCTCATTAAGTTTCCCTTTCCACATTAGAGCATGCGCGTTATGACGAGGCCCTCGCAATTTCGAAAGTGCAACAAAATCAGGGGCGGAAGTTTAATGCAATTAACGATCGATCTTTCAACCCCCCCCTGCCAGATCCCCGGTCGAACATAATATCCTGTAAACACTCTCTTCCCCCGTTCTCTTTTAGCAGTCTTTAAAAGAGTGTGTTGTTTCAAATTTGAGAACAGCTTCTGAAGTTAAAAGGACTGGAAACCGCTTTTCGTGTTAGCCGACAGTGCGAAATTTACGCGCTACTGCTTTTTGCGTGTGACAAAGGCCCATTCATTTTTATTGCATTTTGAATATTTATTAATGAGTGAAGAGGTTGAGCTGAGGAAAAGGTATATTGTTACTATGTGCAAGTTGGCACGCTAAGTTTATTCAAATCGCTTATTCGTATTCAGAAAATGGCAAATGAATTATTAAATTCTAAAGAAAAACCGATTTCTCAATGTCATTTTTCGATTTAGCGAATGGTAGTGTAGGCTATACACAATTTTTAACAATATTTTTTTAGAAATGCAATACATTTTTATCTTACTCATGTTTATCAAAAATATAGAGCGATCAATAAGGCTCCAGTGTATTCAATATTCATCCTTTGCACTCGAAGTGTCGCGCAGGGAAGCAAACTACTTCCCAAATGCGAGAATGGAAAATGTATGTATCATCCCCCCCCCCCGTAACAGTTTTTAATAAATGGAAATGATTTCAACATTATGCAATTGTTTAAAAATAAAGTTTTGAGTAGTTTTCAAAAATGACCGAAACAACAATAGTGTCTACCTACAGTATATAGTTACGATTATTATCGCTAAAATTAAAATCTTTAAAAAAGTTGCAATATTAGGAAACACTCCACACTTGAGTTGAAACTTATAAAGAAAAGTTAAAAATTAACTCATTCGATAGATACTTTAAGAAGGTTCACGATAGTTCTTTTAAGTTTCTATGGAGTAGTTTCATACATTTGTTTCATATATTAACTAATAAAAAAAACACGTATAGTATAGAAGATATGCTTTTTAACATTATTTTTTGAATGGTGACAGCGGATATTCTTTTTTTTTTTTCAATTTGTTAATTGATCCAATACTTACCTCTGGTATCAAATATTCCTCAAAAAGTAACTGATTATTTATACTTCCAAAGTATCCAAATGAAATTATAAATATTTTATTATTATTTTATTTATTTACTCATTTTGTTCAAATATCGGACAAAATGTCTAAAATGAAAAATGATTCTTGATTTATGAAAACGTGTTGTATTAAGCAGCCGGAGTACGTGCATTGAAGTCAAACATGCAGCTGAAAAGAACAGAAAAAAAAATATTGAATTTCTAAACATTTCAATAATAGAGTGGAACTTGAAATTAGAAAGTAATTCGCGAATATTTTTGCTTTCTTCATTACAGTTCCAGAGTTTATAGTTAACTTTTTTTGTCCGTATATCAATATATTTATGTGGATTTCAGAAAATGTACGTTAAAAGCTAGCAGACGCAATGAGTTTTAGATTTTTTGTACCACTTTAAGATTTTCAAGAGAATAATTATTCTTTCCTCCAACAATGCAGTAATTTTACAGAGATGAATATTTATGAAGGTATTATTCGTCTTTTTCCTCTTATTTCACGTGGTATGGTAATTTGATATTTTCGCAGATAAACCACTAGAAACGCTTAAATATACTTTCCTAGTTCAAAGTAACGCGAAAATGCATTTTGTGTGCATTATAATGCTTAATTCCTTATTCTTTTTCGTTGAATATTTATAAACATAGCAAAAGTAAACGTTAAGCAGCCGTTATTTGCATAAAATATTAGAGAAAACTAACGTTGTTTGCATTAATGCGCTTTATATACTCGTATATACTAATACTGAAATTAAGGAAATCAAGTAAATATTTTCAATCACTTTTCTAGAAAAAAAATTCAATTAAAAAAGATAAATTTCAAAAAAAAAAATCAAACAAGAAAAATGAATTTTTTTAGTTTGCGACTACCGCAAAAATGCTCATTACTATAAGTGTTCTAAATTTAACAAATATTTTACAATTGTTTTGCAATAAAATAATACTACCTTCTTTTGTTTTAGAGAAATGTTCCTAGTTTGAAGAACATATTAAGATACCTGAAAAAGTTCGAAAAATGATTAACCATAACAAACGATTTTTAGTGATTTGAACTTAATAGAGATGAACAATGTACTACAATCAGTTCCGTCACTATCGGGTGAAAGGGGTGTCCCAGCTGGTGAACATTCTTCTGGGTGCTACACCAAACATATACTAAGTGCTAATTTATGAAAAATATAAATTTCATTTTTTCAAATTTCTGCAATATTTTTAATTATGCATAATTTATTACACCCAAAAGCATCCCTGAGGTTAGGGGTCAACCAAGTGATATGTTTCTTGGAGGGAGACCCGAAATTAATTTTAAAGTTCAAGAAAAATGTAAATACTTCAGCTAAGAAAAACTTTCTCAGTATTTTAAATTATATTTGATCTTTCAAACTTAGTAATAATATTATAGGAGTGGAGGTGGCGAGAGCATTTGCTATAAGTGGCACTCTTTTGAAAAGTGTACTCTTTATAAAGCATATAAATACTTCAATTCTGAAATTTTCCTCGAATATTCCAGAATATATTTCATATACGAAAACTAATAGCGTCACTGCGGGGGAGAGGTTGTAACAAAATTAATTTAAGTATGAAGTATGCAAAATATCAATACCTTAATTCCTTTCTTGTATAACTTCTCTTAATCGCAGCCGAAAAATATATATTTGTTCCTCTTTTACCTGTCCTGTTTCCAACAAAGCGCATAAAAAGAGTGCAATATTTTTCTAACGTCGTCCTTTTAAATAATGTTCATTTGCAAGTCAGTGCAATTATCTCAATTACTTGATTGCATTTGAACCAGTTAATCCTATTTTCGTATTAAGTTGGCTTTGGTTCGATACCTATTTCTGTCATAAGCATTTCTCTTATCCGAGCTTCTTTCCTTCGACAGAATGAAAGTTTCAATCAGACGATGATTAAGCATTTCTCATTATATTTAGCAGCTCCATTAAGAAGTTAAGTGATTGTCAAAAAAACGTTTGCTATGTACCAAACGGTGTCAATTTTTCAATGGAAATTTGTTTACATTTCAGTAATTCCATTCTACATTTTTATATTCATCTAATGAAAGGTGCATCATTGTAAAGATTGTATGGGCTTGTTTATCTATGAACTGCATAACATCCACCAAATATAAGTCATCCACAATCTGAGCTTCTTCAAAACTCTCAGTAAGAGTTGGAGGGGTTTTTTTTGGTGCAACATAAATGTAAGCAATGATTTCTCAAACTGTTGTAAAATATAACTAAAAAGTAGATTTTTACAAGGAAATACTTTATTTCACTTCATCATCTCAAAAAAATAAATAAATGAACAAATAAATAAATAAAAATACCTTAAGAAATGTCAGTCTTACTAAATTACTTCAAAAGTGCTTATATTTATAAATGTCCCACCAGCTGCCTGTTTAAATGTTATTTTTGTTTTCGAAAAAGAGGGGGGGGAGGATTTAAACAAGGAGAAAAGTCCTTTGAATTTAAAAACTTTAGAGAAAATACTGTCAGAAACAAAATAACGAGGCTTTTGTGTGTAAGAAATGTCAGTCAATGGGCTTAGAATAAAGAATTTGACAGTCTTTCTGAACTGAAAGGTAAAACTTTGCTACATTCAAAAACAGAGAAATTTATTCGGTGCATGGAACGAGGTTATTTTCAATGTGAAGATGCAGAGCAATGCGAATAACAATGAAATTTATTCGCTCAAAAGTTTTAAAACACGTTTATACTGTTTACTGTTTCTATTTTTCTTTCGGCAGAAAAAGAAAAATAAAATAAAATACGTGCAAATTGCATTCTTATTGTTTTTCCATTTTTTCTTCCTATGTAACACTATTAAAGTTATTTTTCACGAGGTGACGTGGTTAACATGATGTGAAAACATGAGTACTTTTACTTTTTAGGGAATATTTTCATGCCTCCCCATTCTGCTTGAATTTAAATCAATCAATATTAGTTGTTATTTTTTAGAATAACTAACATTTTTTTTATGACAAGCCTTTGTTTTATTTGAAAAATTATTATATTATACATTGAAGATCTTAAAAATGAAATTTAATTGAGAAATTGTTCATTTGGCTATGGTTAAGGCTCGTCTATCCCTGTTGCAGTATTTTTACTGATTTTGAAAATTATACTGACAGAAGATACTACTCCACTACAATAATACAAAAAAAAACATAAATGCATCTTAAGGAAAAACAGAACATTTATCTCAAAAAGGAATCAAGTAAACAGATTTTTCAAAGTCTTTCGGATTTTCAAAGGAAAAAAAACAACATGGTTCTAATGGAGTGACCGTCCTTAATAATCTCAAAGAATAAAACACGGAATAAAATATTTGTTAAAAAATACCCTACAGGAAATAACGACTTTTTTTATCATGAAAAAATGCTAAAGCGTAGCTTTCAAGTAAGAGATCATTTGAAACTTGAGTTGTTTCTAGTTTTAACGAAGGCTCTTTGAAAGGCTTGCGCATTTTGAACAATTTGAGAATCCATTGCAAAGAGTGATCCCATGCATGCACTTTTTTTTTTAGTTTGAAAATATAAGTAGCAAAAACATTACTATTGCAATTTGATAAAGAAAACATTGGGATTTGCTTGCTGAAATTAATTTTTATTTATTTGTCTGCTTAACTATCCTTAATTGCTTAAAACGGCCAGTGATAATATTCTACTAGTGCTTTTTAATGCATTATTTAGCATGCAAGGTAGAGTAGTTGTTATTTGTCAGCCTCTATTGCCATACTTCAAGGGTTTAGACACGGTCCCAATCGGTGAATTTGGGAGCTGCGTGAAGAATCGAAAGCATGATGGTCATTCCATGTCAAGTGATCCAACTTTTTTTACCTTACATTTTTGTATTTCTTTCACATTTGGCTCATCAATTGTACCCCTTGAGGTAATCAAAAGTCTCAATTTTTGGATTTTTATCTCTATTATTTTTTCATTTATGAGACTTTGAACTTTGGAAAAACCGTCGTTTTTCCATGGACAAGGGAACATAAAAGGGACCATAACTCGGCACCAAATATAGATAGAACGATTTGGTAAATGGCATTTTAAAGTACGTTAGTTGCCGCTTAATCTGATATGCAACATGACTAATTTGATAAAAATTTTCTTTTTCAAAAAATGAAATTTAAATTTCAAATTTAAATTTCTCGAAAAACATATAATGAATTTTTTTGAAAAAATTCTCAAAAATTCTTGTGTATTTTATCTATGTTTGTACAAATTTTTAGATTGGGATCTCAATGGGATCATATTTTTTTGAATTTTTGAATAAAACTGTATAGGAAAAAAATGATATTTTTTAGATTCTATTTATTTAAATACTAAGTTCTCTTGCTTGTGATGGTCTAAAAAGTAGTAAACAAACATGAATATGTTTAAAGTGAGCTAGCATGAGCTTATAGATTTGTCAGGTTCACCCCCTCCCCCCTTCCTCCCCCGCACAACCACTCTTTTTTAATTCAAAACTGTTCAAAATGTTTAAAAAAAAAAAACTCTTTGATACAAAATGAATAGTAAACTTATTTAAAGTTGGTAAATGAGTTTCCTTATAACTAGACGAAGTATCCCCCTCCTCCACCCAAATATACCATTAACGCTGTACTATTATGACGTCTAACCTGGGGATTGAATTGACTGTTATTTTTACTCTAGGTAAGTGAGCTAGCATTAACTTGTAGATTGGTCAGCTCCCCCTCCCTTCCTTCCTGACCCAACCATTTTTTCCCCCAAACTGTTTAAAATGCTAAAAAAAAGCTTCTTTGAGACAAAATGAACAGTAAACTTATTTAAAGTTGGTAAATGGGCTTCCTTATAACAAGGCAAAGTACAACCCTTCCCCACCCAAATATACCATTAACGCTATACTAATATGACGTCTCACCTGGGGATTGATTTGAGGATTATTTTCCCCCTAGGTATATATTGTTTTTCAGACGAAGTGTTTCGTTTTCAATCCGAACTTCACAAAGTGTACTTCCATTCAATATCTGAATTTAAACTTATGGTTCATTTCATCCCCTCCCCAGCACCAATCTTCAATTTGAAGGGAGGAAATAAATGGGTCGCCCCAAGATCATAGCAAACAGCAAAATAGCACTGTTTCCCCTTGTTCTTATAATGTTTTCCCATTATTTTCACACAAAACTGAAAAGAAATCAAAGTGTCACGTTATATGTCAGTCCCCATCACTGCCTTTCCTTTCTCTTATTGGACAAAGCTCATGAGCTAATAGGAAAGAGTAACAAACAGAACAAACTGGAACACTACCAGACATCAGTAGAGACTAAGGCTTTGAAATGGGGTTAGGCGGGATGATAAAAAAAAAGAAAGTTTGGAGTGGGAAGGTAGGGTAAGGGGGGGAGCAATCTGTAAAGAAGTTAAACAACATGTGAGGTTGTACTCAAAAAAGCAGTGTTTGTTTAATATATGTATAGATATATCTTGCTGCATTACTTTCCTTTACAACAAAATGAAAAAGAACACAAACAATTAAAAAAATTAAATAACAGCTGCACACTAGATAATGTGGAAAGATAATTATGGGGACACAGACATATGATCTGATATTTTGATTTATTTTCAGTTTTTTGCGAAAAGAATAGAAAAAACGATGAGGACATGGAGAAACAGTGCTATTGTGCTGTTTGCTGTGATCTTGGGGCGATCCATTTATTTCCTCCTTTCAAAATTGAAGATTGGTGCTGGGGTAGAAGATGAAATTAATCATAAAGTTAAATTTCAGATATTGAATGGAAGTACACTTTGAAGTTCGGATCGAAAAAGAAACACTTCGTCTGAAAAACAATACATATACCTAGGGTGAAAATAATCTTCAACTCAATCTCCAGGTTAGACGTCATATTAGTATAGTGTGAATGGTATATTTGGGTGGGGAGGGGGATACTTCGTCTAGTTATAAGGAAACCCATTTCCCCACTTTAAATAAGTTTACTATTCATTTTGTATCAAAGAGTTTTTGTTTTTTTTTAACATTTTGAACAGTTTTGAATTAAAAAAGAGTGGTTGTGCGGGGAGGAAGGGTAGGGGGTGAACCTGACAAATCTATAAGCTCATGCCAACTCACTTTAAACATATTCATGTTTGTTTACTACTTTTTAGACCATCACGAGCAAGAGAACTTAGTATTTAAATAAATAGAATCTAAAAAATATCATTTTTTTCCTATACAGTTTTATTCAAAAATTCAAAAAAATATGATCCCATTGAGATCCCAATCTAAAAATTTGTACAAACATAGATAAAATACACAAGAATTTTTGAGAATTTTTTCAAAAAAATTCATTATATGTTTTTCGAGAAATTTAAATTTGAAATTTAAATTTCATTTTTTGAAACAGAAAATTTTTATCAAATTAGTTATGTTGTATATAAGATTAAGCGTCAACTAACGTACTTTAAAATGCCATTTACCAATTCGTTCTATCTATATTTGGTGCCGAGTTATGGTCCCTTTTATGGTCCCTTGTCCATGGAAAAACGAGGGTTTTTCCAAAGTTCAAAATCTCATAAATGAAAAAATAATCTAGATAAAAATCCAAAAATTGAGACTTTTGATTACCTCAAGGGGTACAATTGATGAGCCAAATGTGAAAGAAATACAAAAATGTAAGGTAACATTTTTCTCAGATTTTGGATCACTTAACGTGGAATAACCCATGATTGAAATATGATTATGCGACATGGTAAATACATATTTTCAGTATTTGTTTGACTTGCATGCTTTTTGATTTAAAAATGCAATTATGCTTGAATCATATGGAAAATTCATAGTTACACTTAATACGGTTTTAATATACTTAAAAAATATAGTTTGAACATACTTATACTTTTGCTCAATAGTTGGAAAGCAAGAATAAGTCATATTTTTCTGTGATCATATTTATAAGCAAGTATAGAAAATTAATAACATTTGTATGTTTTTTATTCATTTAGTTATGCTTTTATTTAGTGCTAAATCTATGGTATTTTCGTGATCTGTTACGTGTTTATCAAACTGCATCAAAATATTTTATCAGACTTAAAACCCATGTATATATATTTTTTCTTTTTTTCAGATTAAGTAGTAAATATCTTAATTTTACATTCCAAATGCTACAGCTCACAAAGGGAAAGAACAAAATGCAGTTTTGTGAAGACCAAAGCAATATATATAATAATTTGTTTTCAAGTATAAATTCATTCTGGTGATCGGTTGTTTACAAAGTTTTAACTGTAAACAAAATGCACGGAATATGTGCATTTAAATTTATTATCAACTCCCATCCAAGTTTTTCTCTTAAGCGAAATTTAAGATGGATTTACATTGCAGTAATTTTGTCACATTCCTATTGCTATACAGTGACGAAACTCAGGTAAAATCATTTAAAATGAAAAGTTTTTTACTTTGGTGTGTGTGTGTGAAACCTTCTTTTTTCCTTGCCTTACATATCAGTAGGTTATTATTCGTATTTAAAAGTGACTATTGAGGTTTATTACTTCATCATTACAAAAGTATGTGAATAATGAATGCTCAGTCATTTAAAGTGTCTTACATACTAATGTTTCAAGACTCGTATATTATAAAAGAATAATCACTAATTTAAAAGCAAGCATAGTGGCTTATTTATTCAGCCAACACACAGTAACTTCATTTACTGCATTTTTTGCTATTTAGATATTTGTTGATATTTGCTGAAGCTCAACTGTAATTCCAAGGCTTGTAAAATTGTTAATAATAGTCCATTGAAGTTTTTTTAGAAGCGGTATTTTCAAAAACTAAACAGCAATCATTTGAAAATTCGAAACCCAGGTTGTAATGCTAGCTAGTGAGTGCAAGTTTGTGAGTAATGGGATAATATTCATAATTATAGCGATTTGAATTTTAGCAGCACGTCATTTGAAGTTTGCCCAGTTTCTTGAGTAAAAGATTAATAGGACACTACTATTCTTACTTATCAAAAATACGGCTTTTGTAAAGTGAAAAAATATCTAATTAAATATTGTTTAATGTTTAAAGACCTGCAATTAATGTCTTTGTTGGCATTTGTGAATGGTGTTAATTATTCACATAAAAATGTAGTTTTCAATATTGGTAACTACGAATACTACCAACTGCCATTTCAAGCAATTTTGCATGTTTCAAATTTTTATCACGGCTCAACTCTAACTTATTAACCAAGTAAATACTGCAAACTATTACAGGAAATTGCATCCTTTTTTTTAACTGATAAAGCAGTGATATCTATAATTATAAGTTTTGTTGTCACTACAAACGGCAATATTGGCGTGGCGGAATTCGCTTATTTCACCTTCGCCCTAACTTTGATGCCTTATTTAGGCAAATAATCTTTAATTGCTGACTATGGTTGAAATGTACAATCTTGCACTGAAATTATCAACTGAATGGGGAAATTAAATCAGTTTCTTTTCAAACAAATTATGTAAATATATATATATATATATATATATATATATATATATATATATATATATATATATATATATATATATATATATATATATATATATATATATATATATATATATATATATATATATATATATATATATATATATATATATATATATATATATATATATATATCAACGTTATAGTTACACTCGTTATCAATATCCTTTTTGCCTTGTGGTGTACACATTTTTAATCTTCTATACGTAGAACTTAAGTCGATTTTTGAGCAAAATATTTGGTTATGGTATTTGGGATATCATACAAATTTTTCAGTTTTGTATAAATCTTTACACATTTTGATATAAACCGGTTTGAAAAAAATTCAAAAATATGTTTATAGAAATCAGAGCAAAAAATCGGAAGGTTCGATGTCA
>JAXGGA010017854.1:0-23320 GCA_038373865.1 Uloborus plumipes | reverse complement strand
AATACTATTGAACAGAGCTTGTGGTGCTTTTAGTAATCTCTTATTTTTTTCTGTTTGTTGTTTTTTACCTCCGTCTCAAGATTTTTTTTCTCTCCCAATTCAGGTGCCGAGTTCAATGAACTTATTTATTGAAAGAAATATAAATAATACTAGATTTAAATTGAAAGCCCCGTTGAATTAAATTCAGAAAGTTCTTACTAAGTAGACATTTATCATATTCTTATATAAATTCTCAGTTACAGACATATTCATTTATGTTTGATTAAATAAATCAAAAAGGTGAACCAATGCTCTGAAATCATTTGTTGAAAAAAAAAGTCATAGGTAAAAAGTAAACATTAAGATTTAATGCTGTCATATTGTCATATGACTCTTATAAAGTACAATAAACTAGTTTTTATATATCCTTTTTAAAATGATACTAAATTAAACTGATCTTACATCAAAAAAAAAAAAAAGAATCATTTAATTGTAGATATGCAAAATTGTTGTGAATACAGTAGAACCCCCATAAAGTATGTTTTAAGGGACCTTTGAAATCAGTTTGTTTTATCCGCAGAACAATTCACAGCAATCCATAAGGTGGTGATCCAATGTGCAGCTCATTTTCTTAATGCGTGTTCGAATTAATGCGAATCAACCGTGTATTTGAAAAAAATCTGCTTTATATTTTTTCCTTTTTGCATTACTTATTACTTATCAAATTAGTTGTTTTCTAAAAAAAATATTGTAACCACAATTCACATTTATTTATTTATTTATTTATTTTTTTCAATTTTAATTTGCATTATAAAAAGCTACAATTTAGTGTAGCTTATCTGCTAAAAATAATGTAAAAGTATTCAATTTTTGTATTTTTCCTTTGACAACTATAAAGCACTCAAAAAAAGTTTATTTTAGCTATTTATTTTTTTATTTATGCGACTACCAAATCTTTCTTTCTTTCTTTTTTTTTTTTTTTTTTTGCTCACTATTGCTTGCTTGCTTCAAAATTATTACCCTGGTATAATAGATATTTTTCCCCTGTCAGTGTTGAGTATTACATGGAAAATAATGTGCTGTTCAATCAGCATATTTATTGATTAGATTTTAAGTATGTTAAATTAAACTAAATACTTGAACAATTAGCACTTATTGCTTGTAATAGAGAATTTTCATGTTAAAAAAAAAGTGAGTGTAAATAAAGATAATGTATTATGTGGACACTGTTTTTAGATTGGACAAAGTAGGAATTATATTGTCTTGGATAAAAAGTCTTTCTGTAAATAATTTAAATGCATTATCAATTACTATTAATTATCATCCTGTCCTAATCATTTAATTTATACTAGTTTGATCTTTACTGGCATCTTACATCCTGCGTTTGTGTAGCTCCTATCTGTTACTTTCAAAAACAACCAACAAGGCATTCTCATTTTTCCATAACAGTAAATCATCACCGTGAAAAAAAAAGAAAACAAAAGGGAAATTCCCGCGGATAATCTGAAGGCAGATTATCAGGAGTTTACTCGGGACTTGTAATGCGTTATGCATGTGTCTTTTTATTTTTTATTTGAAGGGCCAGAGGGAAAAAAGATGAAAGTGACCAAAAAGCAATTTCGAGAAAAACGAAAAACAAAGTTTGATTTCTCGTAACTCTTTGTATAGTTAACAGAGTTTTCATGCACATATCGGTCGATTCTCATCTTTTTCCCCCTTGTTGTTCTACCAGATGATATTAATCCTTCATAGCCCTTAGATAGCGCTAATATCTCAAAATTGACGAAAAAGTGACTTTCATCCCCCCCCCCCCCCTGGCCCTTCATTTATTTTCCTTTCAAACTTGGATTTATGAGTTCGAGTCTCCCATTAGCTAGTAAAGCAGTGTTACTAGCTAAGCTGAGGGGTGGAGAAGTGGTTATGCGAATAGAATCAAAAGGGTTTTTTTTTTTTTTTTTTTTGCAAAATTTTAATGAAATAGAAATGTTTTCAGAAAAAAAAATCGTAAAAATTTGTTCCATAAAATTTTCGCAACTAAGTTTAAAGAGCATTTAAAAGAGTTTAATATCTCTCCAAAAATATAAGTGAACAATAAATCATTTCAGGATTTTTGAAAATTTTAAAATTTGGATGAAATGTTTCCCTTTCAACTGCTGAGGGAATAGTCCTGTTTGAATCCAATTGGTTTTTTGCTTGCAAGCTCTTGCAGTGTTGTGCTCAGAGCCTGTGAAAATTTTGAAACTACAACCCTTACCCATTTTCCTTTAAATTTTACATACAGGGTGTCCACTCCAATCGTGGACCAATAGCTAATTTCTAAACCGTTAGAGATAAGCATATAGTTTATTTAGGAAAAAATCTCCAAATTACAAAAGGAATTTTGGGTCTATTCAATGTTTTTCAAAAAATCAAATTTTGAAAGAGTTACGAAATTTAAATTTTTATACAGCCCCCTCATAACTCGGTCAATTTTTGTGGTAGAAGAGAGATTTTTTTTTAGTTTTAAACATTACAGTGTCAAGAATGTTTTACTAAATATGATTGTTAGGACTGGGGGGCTGTATAAAAATTTAAATTTCGTAACTCTTTCAAAATTTGATTTTTTGAAAAACATTGAATAGATCCAAAATTCCTTTCGTAGTTTGCAGATTTTTTCCGAAATAAACTATATGCTTACCTCTAACGGTTTAGAAATTAGCTATTGGTCCAGGATTGGAGTGGACACCCTGTATATTCAGGGACGTCATTTCAAGTTTTTCCAGGGGGGGGGGACAAAGGGTCCAAACACATTGCAATTCCACCGGAAAACATCAAAAACCACTCCCACTCATATGCAAATGCATTGATTTCTCAAAGTCAGGGGGGGGCAATTGACCCCCCCCCCCTGCCGCCTAAATGACAAGCCTGCATATATTTCAATAAAAAAAGGAAAGAAAAGAAGCAATACAGTGCTAAAAATGTGCCTCCCAAAGAAGTTGTCTTTTGGGGAAGTGGTTAGCTCCTTCCTCGATCCTGCACTGAACTCACTCAGTCAGAACAACTCATTCTCATGTTTCATGTTTTGCTCAAAACAAAATTCATCATAATTTGAACGATTAAAGAAAATGTTAGCCGTAGAGCCTACAGGGGAATTCGAAACCTGTATATATCCTCATCTGAGAGATGGATTTGTTTTGAACAAACTTTAATAGATCTATTTAGATACGAAAGGTACAAAGAAGAATTGTTTAATTTTTTCTTTAATTCAAAAATTATAATTTATACAGTGATTATGGGAAAAATGCAACCCCTCCTCCTTTTTTGAAATTTTAGGGGAAATAAACTGACACTTACTCATTTAGCTTACATGGCTGCTTGGAGATCAGCTCCAGAATTTTCCTTGTAGTTAAACATCTAATGTGTCAAAGAAATTTATATTTTTTTACTCAATGGATGTAAAGTCTGTATAAAGGAAATCAAAACTCACAAAGAATACTTTATTAAACTGTTTTTGGAAAATTTCAGCACAATTCCAACTGCTATCAGTTTTGCTATGATATTGTATGAACTTAAGTCCATCAAGCTAATTTAATTCTATTTTTAGCTGCAGATATTTCACTTCATTGATTTTATTGGAATGCTCTTTGTTATATATTTAAATATGTATTCATTATTTCAGAAGAAACTGAAATTGAAAGCTTAAGTGATATTGACGGCCCTATTAGTTCAAGTAGTCCTCAGCAAAGAGATAGCATGGACAGTACTAACCAACCAAGGTCGAGTATTAGTTCAGAAAATGAAATACAAGCCCATTTAGAAGAAGACAAACCTTCTATCTCCCCTAATGAATCTGAAGTGCAAGAATTTACAAAAAGCGAGGAGAGTTCTTGATTCAATATTGTTGTAATTATTACAATAATGTGACTTTACTTAACTTTGCATAAATTATTTTCCTAAAATGAATTTGTCATTTTTCAGTACTTATTTTCACCTTAATGGATCAATTTTCACTTTTCTAAGCTGCAATAAGAACATTAATGAAATAAGAATGATATACCATTTACAAAATGCATTTTTTACTAAAACTGAATATTTTAATGCATTTTAAATTTTAATATAAGATTTTTATGCAGTATTTTTGACATTTCTGTGTGACTTTTCTGTATGCTCTCTATTTTTGCCTATTGAGAAGATTTACATCTTTTTATTGACTTTAAAATTACAAATTTTTCATTTGAAGCAAATTTTTCTTTTTTTCTTTTCTTGTGCTAAATAAAATAGTTTTTTATCTTTTAAGTATATAAATATGTATACAATACAGCAATTTTCTCAAAGCTTAACTGAAAGTTATTTGAATGAAATTCAGGGAATCCTTCATAGTAATTTGATTGCCAACAATTTTTATGATTAATTCATTATTATACAAACATCATCAAATTAACATTGATTGCAGTTTAATTTTATGTGAACAAATTTTGAAAAATCACCAAAGGCAACGTTAAAATACTTATTGAAGTAAGTTTGAAGTTACTAAGTTTTGTATTAGTTTTTGCTTTTAAAAAATTTCAAAATTGGACCAATTGAAAAAAAATCTTTGTTCAAAAGTCTATCACAGAGGGAATTTATTTCTTTAAAAGTTATATAAACTTTTGTTAAACAGTAGATAGCCATTTTTAGCTGTATGTGCCAATTAATATCGATGATTTCGATCAATTTAATTATCAATGTAAAGTTAATATTGCTATTAGTTAATATTTCAATAAATATTAGACATTTTGGAACATTTTTCACCTTGGTGCTTTTTACAGAACACTAAAAATCAATTTATTCCACTAAAACATTATTTCAATTTGCTTTATGAAATTATAGTCTAGACTTTCATTTTTTTATCAAATCATTTTGCCATCAAGAGAAATTGAAACACTTATTGATGTAAATTGTTGGTATTTTTATTCTTGACATGCGTACTAAAATTACTACTGACAAAACATTTAAGTGGGAGATTTAGTAGAAATTGTTAAACAAATTACATATCATTAATATAATGCTATTTACTGCATTTCCAGTTTTAAGGAATATCTTTGAAAAAACGTTTTTTTCAAGCTTAGTCGACAGTTTACCTCTTACGTAGTTTCTTTTTGAAATAGATATTTATAGAAATAGTTAAAAATTACAAGTAATGTAACGTAATGTAACGCTTATTAGTGAGTAAATATATTGATTTCTATTTTTGCTATTCAAAACCATTTTCTCTTGTTTTTAAATTCTATTGCTATTTTTGTTGAAAAATCAAGTTTTTGTTGTTATTAGTTGAAATCTGTGTGATACTGAGTTGCCATTTTGTGAGATTAACATCTATAAACTACTGTCACAACTATTCATTGCCATTCAAATGTTCATTTTCATAAATTGTTTCGAATTACATGGATGTTTGAGGATTGTGAGCATATGTACATATGTCTTTCTAAATTATTTTGTTAAAATCACATTGTAAATATGATAAATATTTTATGAAAAATTTAAATTTCAGTGTGCTGTCAACCATGAGTGTTCTGGAAAAACATCAAACTGCTTAAGTTCATTTGATGTAATAGGATTTTTGATCTTTTTATGGAGTGTTGCAATTTTTAAATAAGTTTCTAATGATTAAAATGCATATAACTAATTTAGGATATTTACAGGCAAAGGTGTAAGTTAATGTATAAAAATTCAATGAAACTTAACTTATTTTAACCTAGTTCTAAACAGCTGAAGATTACCATGTACCTAAGCTTTTTGTAATTGATTGTTTTCAAAATTGTTCTTGTTTTGTTTTGTAAACGTGCATGTTAAATTATTGTATTCATATTATGCTGATACATAATTTGAATTATGTTGACTTTAGAAGTTGATTATTTCTTTTACTTGTCCTTCTCCCTTTTGCCATTTCTCTGTACTGCCAGTTTTTAATTTTGGGATACAAAAGACTACCTTAATATTCATTAATGTTGAATGTTTGTATATTTTCCTGAATTCTCATAACCTGTATAAAGTTATTGATGAGCAACACTGGTTCTCGGACTTTTTTCTATTTCATAATTTTCATTGCACATTAGTAGGTTTTTGAACTTAATAGTGTTCAATAGGGACCACGAAGATATTTCATTTAAAATATTTGTTTTAAGCAATATCCATATGAGGTTAAAAGTTTGTGAATAAAATATTTATTTTCTGTGTATGAAAGTGAACTAATATATTATGTCAAAATCCATTGAATGAAAAGAATTTGTTAGTTTGAAAAAGAGAATATTTTTAACTAAGCAAAAAATGCTATAGTTTTATAAAGGGGGGGGGGAGCCTTTCAGTGTCTTCTCCAAGGCCATTAATATTTAAAAAATTATACTACTCCAATCTGAGCTGTTCCCATAGTTTGGACTAGGTTGGAATAGCCTTTCATCAACCCTGAATTTCAGGGACTTTAATTAGTTAATCTTAATGATACAGACAGATATAGGGTAAGTGCTCCAGTAGTCGGCCATTTAAAAGATCTTTTGTTGATCTTGGCTAACCTAGAACTTTCAGCTATCAATACAGAAACAAAGACAAGGTAAAACTTTAGAATGAACCTTTCTGATAGTGAATCACCTACTTATTTCAGAAATTTTAAAAAACATTATGTTAAAATCCAAGCTGTTGTCAACACTAGGAAATGCTCCAGTAGTCGGCCACAGAATCATCTTAGCTAAAAAATAAGCAGAATCGCAGTCTTGGATGACTGGCATACCATTTAAAATGAAATGATTCATTACTAATTCAAAAAAGTACACAAAACTTAACTGCCACTGGTTGATGATTGAGGTCGATACATGAATGTGTGAATGCGTCATATCTGATTTTGAATTAAAAATGTAGTATTTATGAGGAGTTTTATGTCATTGTGTCCGACTACTGGAGACTAGCCGACTACTGGAGCACTTACCCTATTCCTAAATACCCTATTCCTGATTAAGATTCTCTTTGTATTTTTTAACATTTTTAAGAAGCAGAAATACTTACTTTTTTTCCGTTTTTTATTCATTTGATCATTGTTTTCTAACTTTCAAAACTAGGAATGCTTTATTTTTAACATTCTTACAACACTAAAATGCAGTCCTTTTCTCGAAAAACTGGTAAGAGAGTATTTAGTATTGTCTCCCTTTGCAACTGCACTGAATGGAAATTAAATAATGCCTAAATATAAAATGAAAATGGTTTTCATATTTCTTCCTCTTATTAATTTTTGAGAAAGTTTTTCTCAAGTGTCTGTGCCACCCCCTGGGTATGCCACTGCATGGTAGTCAGCTTATGTTTTAATTACTCGGTATCTAATGTGGCCATTGCACTGAAGACCCAGATATCTAATATGCAGTAGCTGGATATTTGGTGGTAATATGCAATATAAAACAGATTTTTTGTAGTTTTAATGAGTTTTTATAATTCCTGACAAACTAAAAACTTTTGTGTTGGAAACGCTAACATCAAAACACAAGTTGGCTGAAAATAACATGTCATGTTTGAGATTTCAATCCTTTTGCATCTTGTAACAATTTAAATTATTTTCAATATTGAAAGCTATATCAATGTATGCAACCTTGAGTCTTCTTATTTTGTTTTTTTTTTTTTTATGTTAATAATATATTTATAAAAATAAAAACCCGACATGCCTGAGCTGATACTGGATATCCGTCGAGCTATCCAACTTTGGTATACCTTGTGGTAAGCTAGCGGACACAGAGCTTAAGTGGAGTCAGGATCTCTCTCGCTCTTTTGCAACCAAATATAACTTAAAACTGCACTAATAAGTTTTTTTTTTTTTTTTTTTTTAAGTAGTGAGAAGATAAAACATTTTTTTTTAAATTGAATTAAAATTAATATGTTTTCCAATTCTAAAGCCCAGGTTCAACACAATTGAATAGGCATGCCGCAGTGCCAACAATGGATTATATACTGTTAACAAACTTTATTTAAAACCATCGATTACTTTAGAGCAAGAGCGTGATTTTAACAATTCAAGATATTTGCTGTAGAGCCCCCTTCCTCCTCTTTCTATCAGCGAATTTCTCTGATATCTGTTTCAAACAAGACCTAGAAAGAACGCTAGAGATTTCTCGATCCCCCCCCCCCATATACCCTTTCTCTCTCTCCCCTAAGATTAAATCTTTGTAAAAAAAATGGGAGCTGAATATTGATATTTTAATAAAAATATTATTATTTAGCATTGAAATAAATGTCTGAATTATGTAATTATATTTTTATCCTTAACCTTTAAAAACCAGATGGTACACATGCTGTATTGCAAGTCTTTTTTCCTTTGAGGGCTGGGTTGAAATCTTCGCTCCTACCCTTTAGAACAGGGGATTTTTCCAAGAGTTCATACTCCCTTACTGGGGGATTAGGGCTTTGTTTTCGAATTGCAAAGTCATAAAAGCTAAGTGCTTGCCGTTGCACCTTCACGTTTTCAGAGGAAGAGGGATCTATGGTTCAACACTTGTACTGCCCGTCTCGAAAGGAAAACTTCTATACGAATAGTCCAGATCCAAAAGGTTAAAAAACTTAGTCATGTTTTAAAATGTCGTTTGTTGAACTTCTTAACCAGCAATATTACCTTAATAAGGAAAGTATAGTGATTTTAAGGTAAGTTACCAATTTCATTTAAAACTATTGATTACTTTTTAGCAAAAGCATGATTTTAATAATGCAGTATAACTGCTGTACAGTAGAATGGGCCGATTTTAACTTTTTTTTTAAATCGAAAATGCTTGTGGTAGGAAAAGTTGTGTATTGATATCAATGTTTGTAGAAGAAATTGTTTTGAAATCAAAATGTATTGACTTCTCCCGCAACTTCCTTGAAGTTTCGACAAATATGAAAAAAAATAGTATTTAAATTAAATTTTTAAAATTTTTATGTGGGATATTTTTAAATTGCTACTACCAAAACTAATGGCACAGAGACACTCATAGCCCACAAAAAAAAAAAAAAAAATTTGATATCGTAAAAAATTTAAGCCCTACCACAGGCCCTTGAAGTTTCACCAAATATGTAAAACAATGCGTTTTTATTTTTATTTAAAAAAAAAACAGGATTTTTAAAAAAATCGCTTGTTGCATAAATAGTTGCATGGTAAGACTCTTTGTTCATAAAAAAAATATTCTGGTATCGTATGATATTTTAGCCTTCTGTTGGTCCGGAGAAATTAGTATCATTTGGACCTTTTCGATATTTGAGCCCTTTGAAGCAGAATTTTTATTCAACGAATTTTCTAAAACTAAAATCATTTTAAACCTTATTAGCCCATGTTACAGCACTACAGCCTGTACCAATATGTAGAAAAAGCACTTTATTTGCTGTCTTAGCCTCCTGTCATGAGGGACAAAGCCTTTTTGGCGATTTGGTGGACAACATTTTTAGCCAATTTTCAGAATATATTGTTTCACACAGATAATGCAAATATGTTTTCTCAGTGCATTACCATGCTTGAGTTTCTACAAATGCACTGTGAGTGGGAGAGAGGTCAATGAAAATAAAAGTGAGTTTATGGAGCAAAAAAGAGGCATATTGAAAAACAAAACAAGACAAAATTTACACAATTCGATACAACAACATGTTCTGAAAGGTAATTGTGCATGTGCCAGTACGCAAAAGGGATACTGAATTTCAAACAAGAATTTTTCAATGACTATATCTTTGGTGAGAGTGTAGATGGGGAATAGAATGCGAAAATTACTAGGAAGTTTGGCAAGATGATGAACGAGTGAATAAATATAGCAAACCTTTGGAAAGTTATGCAAATAGCCTATATCAACAATGTGACAGTATTTTGAATTTTACTTGTGCGGTATAAAGTGACAAACTTCGATTCTGAAGAAGTAAACGGCTTCAGAATGACGGTTCCAGCATCAGAATTGGATACAGTTAGATGGGCATTCTACACAGTGTCATAGCATGCGCGTTGAAAAGCAATTTTCACAAACATTTAATACCAGAAAATAGTGCAGCTAACGAAATACTGCCAAGTATTATAGGGAATTTGAAAATAAGTCGAATATTTGGCACAGTGGCGCACCCAGAATCGTTTCCTAGGAGGGGCTAGTCGGCAATTCTTCGGAAAAATTTTAATTTGAAGTCCTAGAGAGAGAAAAAACTGCAGTTATTTTTGATTAAGTTAAGCAAAAAAAAGTTGGGGCCACCTCTCTGCAAATTTCCTAAAATCAATTCCAAACAAGAAGTTCTGTCAAGAACTAAACGAGCCTACTTTCCCATACATCGACATCGGCATTCTAGCATCTAATCAATATTCTCTTGAATATCTGAAACTGAAAATTATGTCAAACATACCTTTATAGCACTTAAAGCTGATTTCTAAAAGCAAAATATACCCCTCTCATCAGATGAAATGGACACGTAAAAAGTAAATAAACGAGTAAATAAATAAAGTTTTGTCGCACCTTTTAAAGAATGTAACTGTTATAGTTCTTCCGTAGAAAAATTTCTCAATCGTTTTCAAAAGAAAAAAAAATAATAAAAAAAAATAAAAGTACAAAGAACATCAAAACACATTTTATCAAAGAAAGGAAAAAAACCTCGTTCGTTAATAAAATGTCTCGAATTTTATTTTTAATCCGTTGCCAGTTGTTAAACATGAATAAAAAATAAAATGCTGTAGTGAATGAACAATTTTTGTAATCAAAAAAAAAAAATATCGTCTGCCAAAAAATAAATAAATAAATAAATAATAATAATAATAATTAATTAAACAAAAAAATGAATAAATAAACAAAAAATCGTCTGCCCAGTCAGTCATTTTTTTCTGAGCTTGCATTTCCGCCATGTTTGCGGAGTTGGAGTCGGAATCAGAGCCCTCACAGAAGATTTTTCAGAAAAGTACTTAACATACATTTTTTATCAAAACCGTTTTCTTACAAAGTTAGTTTGAAGAAAATCCACCTTTAAGTTCAGAATCAACATTCAATTTAAATTTCCCAGTAGGCGCTCATGTTAAACATTTTTCTGAACGGTTCATCATTGAACGAAAAATGGTTCAAATTGAAAAGTGAAATATGGGAATGAGTCTCTCCGAGATCTTTCGAACAAAAAAAGTTTATTCAATTCAGACGGTTCACTTAAAAATTATTAGGTGGAGAAAGGTTGCTTTAACGGTTCAATGTTGAACGAAAAAATGTTCAGATTGAAAATTTAAATACGGTAATGAAGTATCCGTGCCGAGATCTTTCGAACAAAAAAAAGTTTGTTTAAATCGGACTGTTCACTCAAAAGTTATTAGGGGTGAGAGCTTGTTTGAACGGTTCAATGTTGAACGAAAAATCGTTCAAATCGAAAATGTAGATACGGGAATGAAGTATTCTTGATAAGATCTTTCGAACAAAAAAAAGTTTATTCAATTCGGACGGTTGACTTAAAAAATATTAGGTGGGGAAAGGTTGCTTGAACGATTCAATGTTGAACCAAAAATGTTCCAATTTAAAATTTAAATACGGTAATAAAGTATCCTTGCCGAGATGCTTCGAAAAAAAAAATTGTTTAAATCGGACTGTTCACTCAAAAGTTATTAGGGGTGACAGCTTGTTTGAACGGTTCAATGTTGAACGAAAAATTGTTCAAATCGAAAATGTAGATACGGGAATGAAGTATCCTTGAAAAGATCTTTCGAACAAAAAAAAGTTTGTTCAAATCGGACTGTTCATTCAAAAGTTAGTATCGCGGGACCGGTTGTTTGAACGGCTCAAAGTTAAACCAAAAATTGTTCAAATCAAAAAATCAAATATGGGAATGAGCTGCACTCGCGAGATCTTTCCAACAAAAAAAAGTTTGTCCAAATCGGAATGTTCATTCAAAAGTTATTAGGGGGGGACAGACAGACCGACCGACAGACCGACCGACACACAAATTCCCCATCTCAATACCCTACTTTCAAATTTTTAATTTTTCGATATTCATTTTACCTCTTTATTTTTTTAACTTGGCGATATTTTTTGGACTTGGCGATATTTTATAGATGCATTAAGCTACATTTAATGCTTTTTTCGTCTTTCTTTTATTTTTAACGGGAAAGTAGGCTAAAAACGTATTTCAAGCGGTTTGGTTTAATCAGGAGGGTGCATTTTCATGCTTCTGGGAGGGGCTTAAGCCCCTTAGCTCCCCCCCCCCCCGTCCCGTCGGTGCGCCACTGATTTGGCATGGATTTTTATACAATCGAGTCAGATGGTGCTGTCAATACAGGCAACTACCAATCTTGAAGTTTAAAAAAGTAGTTTATGATCTGCCACAGTAAATGAAGAAGCAATTAGTACTGAGAAAAAATATTTGCATTAGCTGTGTGAAGCAATAAGTTCTGAAAATTGACTACAAACGTTGCCCGCCAAATCGCCGAAAGGTTCTGTCTCTCAAGACTGGAGGCTTACAAAAGCAAATTGAGTGCCTTTTCTATATATATTGGTTGAAGCTACAGTGCTGTTATATGGGGGAAAAAAGTTTTGCAATGATTTGAATTTTAGAAATTTCGGTGAATAAAATTTGTGCTTCAAAGGGCTAAAATATCGAAAAAGTCCAAATGATACGAATTTCCCCGGATCAGCAGAAGGCTGACGATGCCAGAATATTTTTTTCATGAACAAAGAGTTTTTCTTGCCGTGCAACTATTTACGCAACAGGCAATTAAAAAAATTCATGCATTGTTAATTTTTTTAATTTAAATAAAAACGCATTTTTTTACGTATTTGGCGAAAGTTCAAGGGCCGGTGGTATGGCTTAAATATTTTACGATATCTAAAATTTTTTTCTCGTGACCTATGAGTGTCTCTGTGCTACTATTTCTGCTAGTGGCAATTTTCAAAAATCACGCATAAAAATTTATAACATTGAACTTAATATGCTATTTTTTACATATTTATTCAAGAGCCTTGCGGAAGATGTTGATATATTTTGATTTTAAAATATTTTTTTCTACAAACATTTGATACAAGTAAGTACCCAGCCACCACAGGTGTTTTCGATTTTAAAAAAAAGTTAAAATCGACTCACCCTATCGTAGAGCCCACTTTCCGAACTTTCTATCGATGGATTTCTCCGACATTCGGTCAAAGAAGACCTAGAAAAGGAGACTAAAAATGTCCCGAAATTCTTCCCCTTATCCTCTCCCAAGATGCAATCTTTGCAAGAATATAAAAGCACATTATTAATATTCTTTTCACAATATTAATATTCAGCATTGGAATAAATGTCTGAGTTATGTAATTAGATTTTTTAAAATATTTTTTTTCCATAGAAAATTAGGAATATTTTAACGTGTTGGTCGTTGAACATTATGAATCAGTACTGCTTAACTAGCAATATTTCTTCAATGGGGAAAATCCAGAGAAACAACTGCAAGTAACGAATTTCATTTGAAAGTTGAAACTATTGATTACTTTTGAGCAAGAGGATGGTTTTGACAATTCAACGTAATTGCTGTAGAGCCCCCTCCCCCCTCTTTCTATCGGTGGATTTCTCCGACATCTGGGTCAAACAAGACCTAGAAAAGGACGCTAAAATTTTCCCGAATCTCCCCCCCCCCCTCCTCCTCTCCCAAGATGCAATCTTTGCAAGAATATGAAAACAGTTTGAGAGCACCACGATGGACATGCCCACAACCAAATGGATGAGGAACCTTAGCAAGCAGTTCGGCCCGCTCATTCATCAATGTCAGGAGTCGCCCTCGGGCTGTTCCAAACGAATAATTATCGACCAAAGGACTCCTTTCTTTTTCGAATATATATATAGATATATAGCTATATATACATCTATGTACATTCAAGGGGAAGGGGCCATGTTAATCGGTGGTCCGGACCTTGCTTTTTCTCTGCGTTTGCTGGAAAGTTCCGCTCTGTTAGATTTATGCGGAATTAGTTTTACCGCTTGAGGAAAGACCAGGGCACTGGATGCAGAGGAAAAATAATTGAAAAATACAGACAACGGTGACATCAGAATTGGTATAATTTTGAGGACTTGCCTCATATTTTGTTACCGGGCAATTCCGCGGTAACGGACATGTGTCAGTTTTTTACAAAACAGCTTACAAAGACTTGATCAATTCTTTTTTTATTTCACGTATCTTTTTTGAAGAACATAGTCCCCAAGTAGCATCAACTCATCGAATTTTGCTCGGCCGATCATCGAACTCCTCGTAAACTGATCCCGTAACGCACGATCACATCGTTCCGATCAGTATCCGAGCACGGTTTTCGATGAGCTACTTTTCATCGAAAAGCGATATCCTTTCGATCAACTTTCCTGATGAAAATAAGCCTAGCATCCAAAATTGATCCTAAATTCATCGGCACGCGGGACTGCACTGCTCGTAAATTGCTCCAAATCTCATTGTATTTCGAGCAAAACTCATCGGATTTTGCTGCTCGGATTCTGTTTGGCCGATGAGACATATTGGAGCAATTCCCGATGAGAACTCATCGAATCCGATCATCGGCCGATGAGAATTTCATCGGGTTTCGATGAATGACCGATCATCGAGCAATGAGATTATGCTGCTAGGGTCTTTATTATTATATAATGCAGTTAAATATTGAAGATTTTCAGAAAAAATATTAAAAGAATATTAGTTTTTCCGTAACGGACGTATCTCATAAGTCCAAAAGATATAATGTCAACATTTGAAAACTAAGATGTATAGTAAAGGATACGTAATAACGTCAATCGCTCTTCCCTTTGAAACATTTCTAGGTTCGCCCTAGTTCGACATTTACTTCATTTTCAGTGAAAAATATTGTATCAATTTCTCTTTCCCTTAAACTTCCTTTGGTTATGCCAATACAAAAGCTCGTTTTGCGAGTTTATACTTAGTCGACGGAGGTGCATGCGTTACTAATAGAGCCGGCTGGTGTTTTTGTCGCCAAAAGCAGTATTTACAGGTGTCGGCACATCTTAATCGGGAAAAAAATTATAATGAAAATCGAACACAATCTCGCAACATCGTAATTGGAGTTTGGGAGGACGGGGGAGGGGTGGGGGATATGAGGCGTGAGAAAAAAGGCAGAAGAAGAGCTGGATACTTCGGGGAATTTTGTAAGGGAAAAACAATTGCATTGTTTTACATCAAATTTCTACGTTTATTATCGCAGAGGAGAACAAAGGTGCTTTTCGAAGTTACATCAATTGTATCACAAATCGATTTTCAAAAAATATGCAGACAGTATATTAATTATTACTGCATTTAATATGAAATTGACAAATTTTCAAAATTTCACATCCTTACTCAATTTTTGACAAATAAAGTTTGATCCAAAATTTCCGCAAGACTTAAATTTAAAAAGGCATGTGTTTTTTTTTTTTGCTGTTGTTGTTCTTTCAACTATAGTTATTAAAAATATACGAACGTAAGATAGGTTTGTGTATGAAAAAGTGCATTGGGAACCTGGCAGACCCAAATCTAGAGAGGGGGGGGGTCGTCATGGCCCCCTTCCTAAATGACGAAATATGGCCTAAACAGCATTTTTGAGACACATTTCGATAAAAACCCCAAGCCTTCCGTTTTCGCATAAAAACTGTACTTTGACCCGTCCCTTTTCGAAATTGACCCCCTCCTGAACCAGAAGCTGGATCCGCTATTGAAACCTG
The DNA here is from genome assembly GCA_038373865.1 of Uloborus plumipes. Classification (NCBI taxonomy): domain Eukaryota; kingdom Metazoa; phylum Arthropoda; class Arachnida; order Araneae; family Uloboridae; genus Uloborus; species Uloborus plumipes. The sequence goes on along the minus strand of JAXGGA010017854.1, from coordinate 7,714 downwards.
GCCTCCGTATCTTTGTTTGCACATAAAACCTGCACTATTTTTTACAAGAAAGAAAAAAAAATAGCTCTATAGCTTTCATAACAAAAGCTTAGTTTAATGTTCAATATATCCCTGCGCTTTCGTTCCCAAAGCAACACTATTTATATTTTCTACGGCCATTTTGGATCGATCTCAGAGAATATTCCATGTCAATATCGTTAAAGCTATCCAAATTGGACATTAATATTTTAAGAATATTCGACTGAAGGATTGCACAAGCACTGCCCAAAAAGAATTTTCTCGTTATTTTGCGTTGTTTTCCCAAAACAGCTCGTACTTGGAGAATTTTTCAGAAGCCACTAAACTTTCGAAGAATAAATCGGTGTTTTCGTTATAGAGCGCAGTTTTTGAAGGGGGTCAAGAACAAAATTGTGATAAAATTTATTAAAGAATTTTAAATCACAGTACAAAAGTTATGGTTGTGATTGAAGGAAAAGTAAATACCTTGTTTTGTTTGAATTTTAAGTTGTAAATTTCAAATAATTATGTTAAATTTTCATTTATGATTACGTAGCCTGTATTGTTAAAAATATTGAAAGTTATTGAAAACATTACAGTGAGCGGAGACTTGGAATACATTGATGCAAAATTAAACGAAGAGCAAACTACAACTTTGTGTGCTGCAGCCTGCATTATACCTCGCGTAACGAGAGGAGGCGGCTCAAAGTAAAACTAATTTCCCTCTCACCGCACTTTTCCCCTGATGGTTGTCATAGTTACGGCGCAATGAACTTTTCCCCTACTTAGCTTTTGCAACAATGGTTAAATGCAAATGGTTAAAATTGCTTTCTGCGTAAACTATTATTCTATTGAAAAATCAAAATTAATAAAGCACAACATATTCTTAGAAATTTTTGCTGTATTTATGTATGGACTAGATGTGTTAGAAAACGTTGAGAAATAAGTGAGACATGAGGATATAAATAAAAGCGTAAACCTAAGTCGATAAATATAAAATAAATGAAATGCCTCAACAGCAGTGCATAAAAAAAAAGAGTGGAGCTGTTTTCTTTCGTACGGTTTCCATGGAGACGACGCAAAATTTCTAAACTTAATACGCTTATTTTAAAGTAAAGAAGTATTGTTTAAGAGCACACAATTACTTTTTCTTTTCTTTTCTTTTTTTGAAGCTATGGTTCTTTTGAGACGTTGGCGGCTGGAGTGACCAGAGGGAAAAAAAAGAGAAAAGGTTTATGTCCGTGTGGTACATAGGCGCCACCACCAGGACGAGCGGAGGCCCAGGTTCAGTGGAAAACCTGAAGGATAGTGGATCGCATCAGGATCAGGTGGACGGGCTGAGCAGCTCCAGTTGCTGCCATGTCAAGCATGGCGGAGGAGCAGTGGACATGGTAGTTTATGTAGAACAGTTTAACAATTAAAATAGGCGCAATAGACAAGCGAGTTTGGGGTGGGGGGGGAGGAATAGTCGTAGGACTGACCAACAGAAGCAATGCTTTTATTGAATAACATAAGCGAATGGTGTTGAATTGATAAATTAAACAGTGAGAAGTGAAACTTTTTTCGATTTGTTGTTTCACTATACCTTCAAGATTATGTTATTTAATAAAAGCATTGCTTCTGCTGTCATGTCCCGTGCAAGGACGGATACAGCTTCTGGTTAAAGAGGGGGACATTTTCTGAAATGGGGGGTTAAAGTGCAATATTCGTGCAAAAACGGGGAGGGGGCAATTTTTTCGCAATATAAGTCCCAAAAATGCAAAATTTCGTCGGTTAAGGGGAGTGGGGGTCATGTTCCCCCCCCCCCTCTCTGGATTCGCGCCTGTTCCCGTGGCTGCCACTTTTTTATTTTTTTAAACAGCGATGTAATTTTACGATAAATCTACAACAGAAACAGTCCTAACCTTGAAAGATATTTCCCTTGATAATATCCCTGTTTTCTTACAATAAAAAAAATCTGGTATGGACCCCACACTACTTCCTTTTACGTATAAATTTCTTAGTGAAGTGTTGAAAAAAGTGCTTGGAGTGAGCAAGGTAACATTCAAATATTTACTCCCCTAATCTGCCACGAAACAATGCAAAAAATATTTTACAACTAGCTGCCAGGGCAGCTAGATTAGCTTCCTGCGGCATGTTGATGCATAACGTGCCCATTCTCTAACTTTTACCTGATTTTGAAGTTATATTATTTGATAGAATTTAATGTTCATTCGATTTCAAGACATACCACGCACGTGGCCCGGCGTTGCACGGGCACTTCGTGCCATGAAAGTAGTAAGGAAATTTTCAAGAAACTACTCCCCGCCAAGGCGGCTCGCTAACAGGCGCTTCACGCCTTCACTTTTTTCCTGCTTCAAAAAAATCATACGAATTATTGAGATGCTCCGCGCCTTGAAGATGGTGAGGAGAGTTTCAGTAAGTTCAGCTCGCTCAAATTAAAAAAGCAGACATAGATACTCAGTTTTTAACATAAGTAGATGGCTTTTCAACAAATGAATGTTTAAAAATATTACCAGTAGCTAGCGATGAAAATACTACGTAAGTAACCCGCTTATGAGTTTCGTGTTTGATTTAGTTAAGCCTTCATTCCAAATTCTCATTATCATTGTTATCACTGTTTCATAGCAACGACGGTTTGCAAGAATGGATTTCATATTTAATCATTTATTAGGCTTAATCGCTTTAAACTTGACTACTTATTAATTGATATCTTCGCTAATTAAAATCGTATAATCATATAGATTGAAACTAATGAAGCCTGAAAAATTACCTATCTATCGGTACCTGGTTCGACTTTCAGTTCATTGGCGTTCAGGAGAAATAAGCGTGACATAGAAAGATAGAAAGAAAGATAGAAAGATAGTTAGAAAGATACTCAGTTTTTAATATAAGTAGACTAGCTGCCAGGGCAGCTAGATTAGCTTCCTGCGGCATGTTGATGCATAACGTCCCCCCTCTCTAACTTTTACCTCATTCTGAAGTTTTATTTGATATAATTTAATGTTCATTCGATTTCAAGACGTACCACGAACGTGGCCCGGCGTTGCACGGGCACTTCGTGCCCTGAAAGTAGTGAGGAAAATGTCAAGAAACTACTCCCCGCCAAGGCGGCTCGCTAACAGGCGCTTCACGCCTTTACTTTTTTCCTGTATAAAAAAAATCATTCGAATTATTGAGATGCTTCGCGCCTTCAAGATGGTGAGGAAAGTTTCAGTAAGTTCAGCTCAGGCGCGGATCCAGAGTGGGGTCATGGGGATCATGACCCCCCCCCCCCTTAACCGACCAAATATAGCAAAAAATTGCATTTTTGGGACTTATTTTACGAAAAAACTGCCAAACCACCCCATTTTTGCACAAAAATTGCACTTTGACCCCCCCCTTTCCGAAAATGACCCCCTCCTTAACCAGAAGCTGGATCCGCCCTTGGTTCAGCTCGCTCAAAGGAGAAAAAGCAGACATTGATACTCAGTTTTTAATATAAGTAGATGGCTCTTCAACAAATGAATGTTTCAAAATATTACAAGTAGCTAGCGATAAAAATACTATGTAAGTCGCCCGCTTATGAGTTTCGTGTTTGATTTAGTTAAGCCTTCATTCAAAATTCTCATTTTCATTTTTATTATTGTTTCATGGCATGGCAACCACGTTTTGCAATGCAAGAATGGATTTCATATTTAATCATTTATTAGGCTTAATCGCTTTAAACTTGACTACTTATTAATTGATATCTTCGCTAATTAAAATCGTATAATTATATAGATTGAAACTAATGAAGCTTGAAAAATTACCTATCTATCGGTACCTGGTTCGACTTTCAGTTCATTGGCGTTCAGGAGAAAGAAGCGTGACATAGAAAGATAGTTAGAAAGAAAGATAGTTAGAAAGATAGTTAGAAAGATACTCAGTTTTTAATATAAGTAGATAGATGGTTAATTTTCTAAATATTGCTGATTTTAATATCATTCAGTGAATTTTTCGCAAAATATCGCCAATAGCGCCCAGTTGAGCCCAAATTCAAAAAATATTTTTTTTGCCAAATTTGTCACCAAGTTGGCGTCTAACACTTGGCGACCAAAAGCTTGGCGACATATCGCCAAGTGGTTGCGCCAATTCATATCACTTGAGTCTGCATTGAAATTAACACTGATTTACCCCAAAAAAGGGGTAAAACACCCCCTTGGGAACATTCAAATGCAACCACAAGGGGAGGTGCACAACTAGACCATCCTCAGAACCTACATACCAAGCTAGAAGCTTCTACGGCATATAGTTTTTGAGTTATGCGACCCACATACGCACATACATACGTGCATACAGACGTCACGAGAAAACTTGTCGTAATTAACTCGGGGGTGGTTGAAAAGGATTTTTCGGCTGCTTATATGTTGGTAGGTACATATGCACGTGTTGACAGGTCGAAAAAATGACTGAACATTCATTTGGGGGTGAGCAAGATCAAAATTTAGACTCAAATTTGAGTGATTTTTTTTTTCGCGATCACAATACTTCCTTTACTACGTAAAAGGAAGTAAAAATATGGTCTCTTTACTTCCTTCTGTTATAATTTAGTCTTTCATAGAAAGTGACGTAATCTGCTACTTCATTCCCCATGTAAGCTTATGTTCCGTAACTTTAGTATGGTTGTAAGTTTGGTGCTTTGTTTGTCAATGGAAAGATAATTTAATTGAGTCGCTTAGAACAGCGTTCCCCAACCTGTAGTACGCGTACCATTGGTGGTACGAGAAAAATAATTAATAATGTCGGATATAAAAATAAAATGGTGTGGAAAATTTTTTCCCCTATAATTCATGCAAATTATTTTAATTAATAATACTGCACAGTTAAAATGTTAATATGTACGCGCAGCCGATGATGGAAAATTCGGCAATCAATATCATTTTTTAGGCAGGGATTCAAGTGAAACAGGCCATCGCAAATTACAATCGCTACTGGAAATGAATTAAATTAGAACGTTTCTTGATAAAAACATCGTGACGTCAGCGTGACGTTTGCCTATGAAAAACGAGCTAGATAAAACGTCACAGCCTACTTGGCGAATAAGAGGCGATTGCTGAGTGCTTGTGAGCTCTTATTGGCTCCACCCGTAGTGACGTCATGCCAAGTTAAGTTGATGATAATGTAATTCACTTCCAGTAGCGATTGCATTCGAAGCGATCGCATTGCTGTTTCACTTGAATCCCTGCCTTAGAGTGTCATTTGAAATTTTTGTCGCTGGCAATCAGTAAATTTCAAAAAAAAAATGTTCTTCGAAACAAGCTCTAGGGTTTCGTTAAACTTATTTTGTAGAAATATTCTATTGTAATAGAATAAACTAACTGGCTTTTTATAATTTCGTGTTTTTATTAAAATCATTTATCAGTAAACAAAATATGACAAAACAGTAGATAAATATAAAACTTTGAACAAAAATACGGTGTGTGTTATATAAGTTTATAATTTAATTGAGATTATCATGTGATATGATGTTTATGCTTACTTCTTCAATGGAATTTGTCTCTTCATTTGATGTGCATATAAACAAACACATTTACACAATATTTTTCGTGAAATTTTTTATAAAAAATTTCACGAAATTAACAAACGTTTTTACTAAGTGGTACAATCTAGCACGATCTATAACCAAGTAGTAACTGAGTCAAAAAGGTTGGGAAACGATGGGTTTTAGAATCAAAACTAATTACGTCCAATTCTAAAAATTCCTTATTTCCGTAGGAGAACCTTACGAAAATAATGTGTTGCTTTAAATTGACTCAAAAGAGTGTTCCACAGTTTTGCAGATTATCTTTCACTCATGATACGCCAGTTGAATGAACAATAATGTTATTTACCTTTGGACGATGTGTCATGTTTCTTCTACCGCAATAACTGAAATAACATGCAACCATAATTAACATCCCAGTCGCTGATCATATGGTAAAAATTTAAAATGTTGTTTTTACAGAAAAAAACACATTTTTAAAGTAATAAACTGTAAAACTGCTAATTTTACAGTTTATTATTGTGCATTTTACAGTTTTGAACTGGAACCTCTGCTGCTGGTATTGTACTGTTGTTTTTGCAGTATAATACAGCTAATTTCATGAAAATAAACTGTAAAATTGCTAATTTTACAGTTTATTATTGTGCATTTTACAGTTTTGAATTGGAATCTCGGCTACCAGTGTTATACTATAAAAACAAGTTAATTTTTTGCAGTGCAGTTTTTTAAATCCTCAAATCAGTTGAGCAAAGAATCTTCTGCTATGTTTCCGGTTGACAAGACGGATGAAAATAGTGATGCACCAGTGGCCTTTTAATTACTAAAATTAAATTCTTCACAAGTGGCGCTCATTAAGATAATCAGGAAAAAAGGAATGGGGCGATGCAAAAAAAAAAAAGAGAGAGAATCTGCCTCTGTTGGTGTCTTCCTCCGCCGCAGGTGACTGCATAAAAGGTTGCCTTGACGACGTGCGGCCTTTATGCATACACATTTTGCAGAATGGGGCCCAGTTACTATGGCAACGTTGACAGAAGATAACGGGAGGCCAGGAGGGGCCACACTGGTCTGCCGGCCCCCCCGCAGTGACATCCCAGTGGGTGGCGTCGCCCTTTTGCCCCCTCCCTCGATTCATCATATTTCCCCTCAAATGTCATATCCTTTACTGGTCGGACAAGAGCACAAGGAAGCGGCCACTCACACCAAAACCGAACAGCAGAGCTGCTCTTTTCTTTCTCCAAAAGAGGACTTTTGTCGAATTCTCTCGGCCTTTATTTTCATTGGAGCACGGCGGAAATTCTGTTATAGGAATGCAAATTTTGTAAATGAATGGCAATGTTTTAACAAGAAGTGTCCAGTTAGGCCCTATTTATCACACGGCCATCCAGGGCCCGTGCCCTGAGCCTGAAATTTCTATCCGGCATTAAAATTTTCCATAAATTATGTAATTATTTTTTAAATTTGTCCCACTATTTTAATAATGTTGTTCTTTAGTTTCTTTTCTCTTCCCCTCATTCCTTGTATGCGTGTGCATGTGGAAGTAGGGCAGTATGTGACAAAAAATCAAAATGCAGAAAGCATATAATGCATAAAATTGCTCTATATTTTAAAAATCTTAACGACGATCGATGCACAGGGCCCGACTAACTAAACGTGAGGCTCAAGATCAACAAAACTATGGAGGCCTCTGCGTTCTACATTTTTGAGTCAACGAAAAATAATCTAACTTTTTTGCAGTGCTGGTGATAGCCCCTTCGGACTTGGCCTGCATAGCAATATGCAATTGTACACTGAATGCATTATGTCTAACACTAATACTGCTTTTTTATATCCATTTTAGCTTAAGAGTTTATAGCTAATTCCCAAGAAAGAAATCTTTTTTACTTGCATAAAATCAATAAGAGAAATATTAACTAAGTATCAGAAGAGTTTTTTTTTTAAATTTATTTATTATTATTGTTTTCTCTTAAAAGTACATAATTCTTTAATGTTGTGCAACAGTTTTTAGAAAATTAGGGGCCCCTTAAAAAGTTCGGGCCCCTGTCCCAGGCCTATTTGGCCTGTGCCATAATCAGGCCCTGTCGATGCATACCCTCACTTTAAAACAGAAGCAAAAATAAAATTACTAATAAAGAAAACTAAGAAAAAGGTGGCTTTTGGAGTGCTTCTTTAAATTATCAATCAATTCAAATTTCTTCGAATCCCATAAATTTTTGC
>JAXGGA010017853.1:0-23323 GCA_038373865.1 Uloborus plumipes | reverse complement strand
ACTACGATATTACTCCATAACAAGTTAAAGCTGTCTCATTCAAATATGCTTTGTGCATGTGTGTGTTTTAGTTTTTAAAGAAACGGTTTAAAATTTTACTTTTGTTATTAAATAAATAAGTAATGTGGAGTTAATGTTTTTGTTGAATCAATTTTATCACTTTGTGAGTTGCATGTCCCCCCCCCTTCCCCCCCCCCCCCCAAAAAAAAAAAAAGATACTATATACCTATATGTCATTTATTAAAATGAATGATGTTGCAGGGTTGGATTTTTACATGGAAAGCAGGACAAGGGGTCATTGTTTTAAGCTGTTTAAACCTCAGGCTAACCTGGAAATTCGAAAAAATTACTAGTACTTTAGCAGGGTAGTGGGAACTTGGAACAGTTTACCGGAAGAGGCGGTAAGGAGCAATGGAGTAGATAGCTTTAAGAGGGCCATTGATCTTTATTGGGGTCTTTAATTTGACTAGGACCAGCCCAGTTGGGCCCAGAGCCTGCTGCTGGTCGTCGCATTTGTATTTGTCTCTTGTTTATTTTTTCTTCTCAAGTCAACAACTGGTGGTTTTACCGTTTTACCTTTAGGGAAAATAATAAAATCGCATTTTTTGTTCCTTTTGTTTTCTCTTTGCAAATGTATGCATAAATCCTTCAAACAGAGCTTGATAATTCTTAGAATTTTATATGATAAGCATTTTTTTCAGCTACATATATAAGACATATAACAATTTATACTGGCCAAAATTTAAAAATGCAGTTTTATTTTGTGACATTATCTCGTGCTTCATGTTTAAAAATCTGTGAAAATTATCTGTTTAGCAAAAAAAATATATATATATATATAATTAATAATAATGTCTCTTGTTTATTTATTTTCTTTTTAGAAGCCAACTACTGGTGGTTTTACCTTTAGGGAAAAGAATTAAATTGCAATTTTTATTCCATTTTGGCATTTTGCTTTCTGTTTGTAAAGATATGTTAAAATCCTTACAAACAAAACTTGACAATTCTTATAATTTTTTGTGATAAGCACTTTGCTTCAGCTACATGCATGAACATAAAAATTTATACTAACAAAATATAATGATAGTTTTATTTTGTGATATAATCTAGTAATTCATACTTAAAAATCCATGTGAAAATTATTTGTTGAATTAAATTTTTGCTTTCATTTAGTCTTAGGCATGAATACAATTTTCAATTTGAAATTAATTCAATTTAGCACCGTTGAATGGTTGTATTTTAGTTTTGATCTTTCTATGTAAATATGATTACAAATTGTCAATCTACTTGTTTGTTGTATGTATTTGTATATATGTATATATGAGTATGTGTATTGAAATCTTTTATGTTGCATCTTAAAATAAAGCACGAGGAAAATAAATTGATAAATGACACACCTTAGTTGTCTTTATTAAGAGTTTAGAACAGTAAATTGGGGAATTTTGACACAGCTTGAGAAACTTTTCCTCGTGAAAAGAATGGATGAGGCACATTGGATCACAGGCCACATTAAAGCGGTCTCAAAAATTTTAATACTGTTAATTTTTTTATTTGAATTTATGACCAAAAAATAGCATCTATAGTCCTACAAATCCTGAAACACAATCACATTTTGCCAGGGCCTATTTATTGCATGGGCACCCAGGGCCCGTGCCCTGCGCAGGAAAATTTTAAGGGGCAGGAAAAATTCTATTTTTGAAAATTGTTCCACTGTTTTTGTAATTCATTTTTGCCTTGAAATATTTATTTTCTTAATAGAAATTAAATATGCATTTATGAAGGTTAGGGGGGGGGATGAACACCGTGGTTGAATCACCACTGCTCTATAAAATAAAAATCACTCAAAGGGGGCAGGAAAATTTGAAAGTGCCCTGGGCATGGAGACTTGCAAATCAGGCCCTGCATGGTGCAGTTACATTGAACAAATTTTATTGCTATTTTTTGAGTGCCGAGTACTGTTTGCCCCGGGTAACGAATAAAACATCCAGGAACCGAATATTTCCCCATTCCATTGACGCAGTGTAAAAGATCTCCGCTTAATCGAATAATATTTCCTGGAACCAACAGTATTCATTTAAGCGAGGCTGGCGATATTTTAAACAAGTCTTCAACTTGTCTTCAGTCATTTTTTAAAATGATTTTCATGAAGAATGGAGTACTAAACTGAATTCCTCTCCTAAGGTATGTTATTTTATTTCATATTTATTTGTAATTTGTTTATTTTTTGTCACGAAAAAAATTCACTTAGAAAACCCACAAAAACTAAAACTTAGAAGAGTTAGAAAAGCAAAATTGCAGTAATAGAGAAAGTGAAGTTAAGGACCCTAGTAGATCTGATTCTTGAGAAAATGTAGATGGTTCTGATACAGATAGCGTAAAAGTAGAAGTTGCTCAGTTCAATACTTTTATGTAATTTTAATATTGATTTTTAATTTTTTTTTCATTATTAATACAAACAACATAATTAAGTTACAATGTTAGATCATGTTTATTTTTAAAAGCGTTGTAGAATTCAATGTGGGAACCAAACTACCTGTGCCCAGAAAATGTTACTTCACTTCACATAGTTCAAATAAAAAATTAATTTAAAAAAATGTTAATGAAGTGAATATTTCAAAAAAAAAATCTATGGCGGTGAGAAATATTTAATATGAACTTCATAGCTGAAAATCGAACTTTCCAGACCCCCCCCCCCCCCTTCTGGGTACAATCTTGCTTGTCATGTACATTTGTTGTTTCGCAATGAAAATGCTAGACAGTTCTTAAATCAAATGTTTCAATGTTTCAGTTGCGATTTTATTCATGTATTTTTACAATTGACTACATGAAAACAACAAGAAAAAGTCATTTGTTTATGTAGTTGAAAAGAGGTATTTGCAAGTATTTTATTCAGTGAGCTGGTGAGGGAAGGGAGGGGGGGGGGCAGAGATATTGTAAGCCACCACATCACCAAGCCCATTTTGGTAGTAGCAGGGGTGCAAACAATGAGGGGGGGGGGGTAATTTCATAGGGCTTTGATCTCATTAAGGGGGGAGGTGTTCATTTTCAGGGTACTTAAGCATTTAAGAATTATATAATCCCCTGTTACTAATTACACACATTATCCAAAGAAAAATTTCACTTAAAGTGCTTCCATGTCTATAATTCTTTCTTTTTAATCAAATATGTCTTACCATAGTGAACATGCTTGAGCACAAATATTTTACTTTGACACACTTAACATAATATTACTGTCAAGTGGGGGTGGGGGCCCCTACTTTCCGCCATCTGCATCATGATGGCACCCCTTGTATAAGTGAGGAACTGATTCAATTTTTAGTGTATATAGCCAAGTACATTTTATGGGGGGCGCAGTATAGTTCAGTGGGTAAGGCAAGGCGATGGATTTGGGTTTGAAGGGTCTCGGGTTCGGATCCCTACTCCGCTAAATACCAACACAGTGCAAGCTTTACAAGCTTGTAAAATTCGTGGGCTACACAGTCCTCCAAGTGAACCAATATCTCTGGAGGTCTGGACCAACTGTTGCTTGGCTCCTCGTCTGGAACAGACAGCTCTTCAGAGCCCCATTAAACTGGTTAACCCATGCATAGTGACAGGTACGGAGGACCCTGCAGTGTGGATTAGAGAGGGGGTGAACTTTATGAAAAGATGAAACCTTTTATTACTGCTATTGCAAGTGAGATTAATATTCCAAATGAATACATTACATTTCACTTCAATAGGTCAACTTCTCATGCTTGAGTATTTTTAGAAAAAAATATATGTTGATTTGGTTTTTTTTTTTAATGACTCTAAGCACTTTGATGTAAATAAATTACTGTTTGGGAGAGCAAAATAAAGTGATGTCACTATGAATACTGATTTATTAAAAAGGCAAATACTTATATGTATAAAATGTCATTCGTATAATGTACTTAACTTATCAGTGAAATTATCAACTTTCTAACATTCAAACCAATACAAAACATTAATTTTAGAAGTTTTCATTTGTACACAAAAAACAATTGAATACATGTAGAATACGTAATTTGATCTGTGGAAAAGATGTTATGAATTTCTGAAAATTTTAAACAGTTTTATTTACATTCAATTAAGGTTCAACTTGCTGTTCTACAGTAGATCGAAAATAACTCTATTCTAAAAAAGATAGAATTTCCATTAAAAATGTAGTAGTCTCATACAGCATTTCCTGAAAATGCCTGTGTTAAAATTTTATTAAATCTCAAGAAATAATCTTAATTCAGTATAAATGCAGACCCTATTCACAGTGTGGCAACGATTCATTTAACTTTTCGTTTGCGAGTGCGGGTATTTTAGGGTATACACATCCAGTTTCCAGTGATGCTTAGCGCTCGCGTGGAGTTAAGGCAGGGATTCAAGTGAAACAGGCCATCGCAAATTACAATCGCTTCTGGAAATGAATTACATTAGAACGTTTCTTGAAAAAAACATCGTGACGTCAGCGTGACGTTTGCCTATGAAACACGAGCTAGATAAAACGTCACAGCCCACTTGGCGAATAAGAGGAGATAGCTGAGTGCTTGTGAGCTCTTATTGGCTCCACTCGTAGTGACGTCATGCCAAGTTAAGTTGATGATAATGTAAATCACTTCCAGTAGCGATTGTAATTCGAAGCGATCGCAGTGCTGTTTCACTTGAATCCCTGCCTTAATCTCGCCAAACGAATCGCGATCGCAGCGCCATCTTTGCGAACGGGATGGTGTTTCTAAATTCGCGGCCCGCGAGCATGCCGGCCCAGAGTGGTTGCGTTCTGCACTGCGCATCACACTTGCACGGGGGAAAAGTGTCATTTTTGAGCAATTTTGCGTCAAATTAATCAAGAAAAGAAAGATTTTGACCTCACCATTTCCGATTTTGACAAGAATTGATGTGAAAGACGCATATGACCAGACAAGTAATCCTGCCATGTTTTAAATTTCTATTTCAAAAATTGTCAGAATTACAGAGCCGTCAGAAAACGAAAAAAAAAAAGAGATGCAACTTCTTTTTTAATTGTAGTAGAATAAAAATTCAAAAACCATTGGGAAGGCAAGAAAAAGAACTTTCCATTGATATGTTACATGACACACTTACGACAAGTTTAAGTTTCCAATTGCCTCAAAATGGTTAAAAAATCACCATTTTTACCAGCAAAACTGTGCTGTGCAGTAAAAAACGCAACCACTCTCAGCCGCCAGACACCCCGCATACTGCTTCGAGAAGCATAGGGAAAGATACTTTTAAGAGATCAAGATCGAAGATTAAGAGACAAGATCGAATTGCGAGGTTGAGGATACTGATCTGATACTCGTTCGATTACTTTCCCCGGCAATCGGAGAGAGTTTTTCGAGAGACATGTCGGTTTTATGGATCGCTTGAGAACAGCATCATTTTAAAATTATACTTAGTTTCGCAATAAATTCGACTGGAAGCTAAACGAATGCAACATAATATATATACTAATTACGTAAATATATTAATACATGACTGCATAATATGGAAAAATACGTTTTTTACTTAAATACATTATTAATTCATTTTTTAAATCTTCAAATCGCTTATTTTCCCTAAGTTTCTGTACTTTGAAATAAAATATTTACTTAACATCAGTTACGGAGATTTAACTTCAGAAAAAAAAAAACGATTGGTAGAGTTACTGTAATTTCTTACTGGTTTAGAAGTAAGTTGAATAATTTATACGCGAATCTCTAAATACCCATCTTGACTAAGACAAACGTATGTGTGGCGCCACCTGTGAAACATCCACTTCCCTATAGTAGGTGTTTATTTACCGAATTAATAACTCATTTGTTATCGTAATGACGATGTCAAATCCGTTCCATTAATTTCTAATGCTCTTATTTGTAAAATTTTGCGAAATAAAAATTCAATGCACTGAAAAAAAAGGAAGAAAATTAATTTTGAAACGAAAAAGAAAGAATGAATTTTTGTCATCGTGAATTCAAATTATGTTTTTCAATGACGAATTGCGATAGGTATGTGCGTGTTTGTTTTTGGGTGGTCATGCGTGTATGTCCTTCGGTGGTGTTGCAGCCTGTCTAGCTGAGCCACCATGTCCTGCATGAGCCCCTGCAGGAGGTGAGACGTTGGCAGACTTGCTATTTAAAGGAGGGGCTACATGACAAAAAGAAATCAATAGCAAATCTGCCATTGCAAAAAAAAAAGACATCTCGAATTCATTCAAATGATTTGACGAACTGCGATAAGTGTGTGGTGTGTGTCCACACAGAACCTGATTACCGCAGGGGTACGCGGGGCACATGCCCCTCCTCTTAGATTTCAGGGGAGCCCAAAACTCCCCTTACTTTGTCCATTGCCTCTTAAATACGAAATGCCTACTGTATATCTTACTAAAACGCCAACTGCATGTTTTACTATGATACTAAAAGCCTACTGTGTAGTGTATGTCGACGTATACATTTTCTCTTAAAAATTTGACAGCATTATTATTATTTTTTTAAAGTTCGATCTTTGCACAAAAATTTTATTTTTTTCTGGTATTGTAAGAATATTTTTTCTCGTAACACGTAACTGATATGAGAAGGGGTATGGGGGCCCTGTAGTAGAAATGTGCCCATGTCCGATGACAGAATGACCAGGCTCTGCTTCCTCACACTTTTCGCAATCATGCACATGACTCAACTTTGCTCCCATGCCTTCAAGTCTTTTTGGCTCAGTGGTGAAAGTACTGAGTTACCATCACTGCGGTCTTTTGATTGAACCCAGAGAGAGACATATATCTGTACGCCCTATATTAGTGACCCGGAAACTGAACAGATGGCGCCATTTACCGCCAATCCCCACCATGTCTTGAATGGGAACCCATCATGGGTGGGTGAGGAAATCACGTGTGGTGATGCAGTGGGACACGACTGTTGGCAGACTGCCAATTTGAAAGAGGCACCACACGACGGTTGAGGTCTAAAAAGAAAATATTTAGCAATTTGTCAGTGCTCAAGAAAAAAAATTGATTCAAATGATTTTTTTTTGTTCCGGTGTGCATTTACGTATTGTTTTCACGAGCGGATTTAGGAGTAAGCTCCTGGAGGGATGAATAGGGGGGGGTTGAGCTAGCAATTGTTTTAATCATTTACCTACTGTCCGTCCGGGAAAACCGAACCTGGCACTCGCCAACAGTTACACATAAAAAAGGGTAGATAGGTTGTGGGTGATGACTTTCGGAAGGTTTCAATTTAAAACTTGCATTTTGCTATATCGTTATAACAGATTAAACTAAACTATGTATTTGAAATAATATATTAAAATGTAAAAAAAATGCAAACAAACATTATCTATTTATATATATGTGTGGATTTTGTTTTCAACAATAATCATACGTTGAAAGCGAAACGGTAGATAAAAGTGCTTAGTATATTTTCAAACTGATACAGATAGTCAAGTCTTATCGAGCAGGAGCAAAGCTCCATTACTCGGGGCATGAAGAGGGCCTGATGATGGAACGGCATCAATTTCTCATTAAAGAGAAGATCCGGGGTTAGAAGGTGGGTGCATTGTTGTAGCCCTTAAGGAGTGGTCCGTGTGGGAGCTTTATCCTCACCGGTCTCCCTAAGGTCCTTCTGCTTTGGCGGGGTCAGGCTGATGTCCTGCGACTTTTGGCTGGCTGTAAAGGCAGGCCGAGGTGCTGGGGTCACTAATTCTGCAGATGGAGCGGGTTCTTTCGTGGTTGTGTTGCTCATGGGTTGGAAACTCTTTGAAGGTCTGCTTCCTGTAATTCCTTGAGGTTTTAAACGGCTAGGGCAATCCCTCAATGAGGCGAAGTGCTCTCCTTTACAGTTGGCACAGCATGGCTTGGCATCTTCATCAGCGGGGCAGGATCGAATATCATGTGCTCCGGCACATCGAAAACATGCTGGGGGGGAGAGTGCAGTTGAATGCCTTGTGGGAATATCTTTGGCATCTGTAGCATTGGACGATTGGTATCTCCTTGATTCTGGGCTGCTCCATCTTCACTCTAAACGCGGAGATTGAACGGATCTTGAATATTTCCGTGTTCTTGGGAGTCCTTGGCAGGAAGATCATGAGAGGGGGAGGGGGGCGAAGTCCTGGGCTTTTCCTCGGGTGAACTGAATGATGTTGGAGCTAGAGAATCCTAACTCTAGAAGTTCGTTCTCTTTGTCTTCTATCGGTAAGTCGGTCGGGAGACCTAGGATACTACTTTTATTGGTATTTCCTCGTCTAGGCGGTCCGTGTGCTTTTTTTCGTCCAGGTAAGCCCTGACCTTTTTAATTTCTCGTCGGAGGAGGGCTTGATTTTAATCGTGTCCCTGATGACGGTGGCAAGCATCTTGGCTGCTGTCTGGGCTTGAATTTCCTTTTAGAGTGCAGTAGGTTTATCATCCTACCTAGGTGTATCGCCCTACGATCGAAATCGTAGGGCGACGAATAGGAGGGGCTTTCTTGCAGCAGCTGCGTAGGTTGGTTTGGGGGCGCTTGCTTCAGCACTTCTGGAGGGTTGTTCATTCTTTAGCTTCTCCTCGACTAATGAGGTGAGTCGTTCTTGTCAGAAAATCAGGTTATGAATGAGCTGCACGTAGTCTGGGGTCGTAAATAAAGTAGCCGGGACCTCGTTCCGCATTCTGTTCAGAGTGAGCACCATTGCTTTTAGAGTATCAACACCTTTGCAGTTAGAAATTTCCAGGTATACTTGACCGTCACAATATCCAAAATGAATGCATAGTTGTTTGAAATAGAAGTCAGCCTCAGTGGCTTCGTCAATGGGGGTGTTTTCATCATTATTTGAATCGGGGGGTTGGAGATCGGTTTCCCTCGTCGGCCCTAAGAACGGCCTCTACACCGTGACTCCCGGCTCCATCTTTCCCCTGCCCAATTTCAGTAAGTGATCAGTCATTATTAGAGAGAAGCACGGCCGCTCAGGACGGCTGATCGAGAAGAAATGTTCCTGAAAAGAATACAATTTAGTGTAGCATCAATTAAAAATTATACCAACTTCTGTAATAAATTCGACTGGTAGCTAAACGAATGCAACATAAATATATTATTTGTTACGTAAATATAAAAAAACATAACTACATAATATGAATAAAACACGTTAATTTATCAACTTAAATATATTATTAATTCATTTTTTTAATCTTCGAAACGCTTATTTAACCCAAGTTTCTGTACTTTGAAATAAAATATTTACTTAATATCAGTTACGGAGATTTTACTTCAGAACATATGCGATTATTAGAGTTACTGTGATTTCTTACTGGTTTTTTAGTAAGTTGAATAATTTATAAACGAATCTCTAAATACCTATATTGACTTCGAGAAACGTATGTGTGGCGCCATCTGTGAAACAGCCACTTACCTACAGTAGGTGTTTATTAACCTAATTAATAACTCATTTGTTAACGCAATGACGATGTCGAATCCGTTCCATTAATTTGTAATGCTCTTGTTTGTAAATTTTTGCAAAATAAAAATCCAATGCACTGAAAAATAAAAGAAAGAAAAATAATTTTGAAACGAAAAAGAAAAAAATTTTTGTCATTGTGAATTCAAATTATGTTTTTCAATGACAAATTGCGATTGGTATGTGCGTGTTTGTTTTTGGGTGGTCATGCGTGTATGTCCTTTGGCGGTGTAGCGTGACTGTTGCAGCCTGTCTAGCTGAGCCACCATGTCCTGCATGAGCCCCCACAGATGGGGCGTTGGCAGACTGCCTATTTAAAGGAGGGGCTACAAGACAAAAAGAAATCAATAGCGAATCTGCCATTGCAAAAAAAAAAAAAAAATGACAGCACAGCTCGAATTCAAATGATTTGACGAATTGCAATAAGCGTGTGGTGTGCGTCCACACAGAGCCTGATTACCGCGGGAATACGCAGGGCACATGCCCCTCCTCTTAGATTTCAGGGGAGCCCAAAACTCCCCTTACTTTGTCCAATGCCTCTTAAATACGAAATGCCTACTGTATATCTTACTAAAACGCAACTGCATGTTTTACTATGATACTAAGGGCCTACTGTGTATGTCGACGTATATTTTCTCTTAATAATTTGATAGCATTATTATTTTTTTTTTAAGTTTGATCTTTGCACATTTTTTTTTTTTTTTCTGGTATTGTAAGAATATTTTTTCTCGTAACACGTAACTGATATGAGAAGGGGAATGGGTGCCCTGTAGTAGAAATGTGCCCCATGTCCGATGACAGAATGACCAGGCTCTGCGTCCTCACACTTTTCGCAATCATGCACATGACTCAACTTTGCCCCCATGCCTCCAAGTCTTTTTGGCTCAGTGGTGAAAGTACTGAGTTACCATCACTGCGGTCCTTTGATTGAACCCAGAGAGAGACATATATCTGTACGCCCTATATTAGTGACCCGGAAACTGAACAGATGGCGCCATTTACCGCCAATCGCCACCATGTCTTGAATGGGAACCCATCATGGGTGAGTGAATAAATCACGTGTGGTGAAGCAGCGGGACGCGACTGTTGGCAGACTGCCAATTTGAAAGAGGCACCACACGACGTTTGAGGTCTGAAAAGAAAATATATAGCAATTTGTCAGTGCTCAAGAAAAAAAATTGATTCAAATGATTTTTTTTTTTTTTTTCCAATGTGCATTTACGTATTGTTTTCACGAGCGGATTTAGGAGTAAGCTCCTGGAGGGATGAATGGGGGGGGGGGGAGGGGTTGAGCTAGCAATTGTTTTAATCATTTACCTACTGTCCGTCTGTGAAAACTGGGCCTGGCACTCGCCAACAGTTACACTTAAAAAAGGGTAGATAGGTTGTGGGTGATGACTTTTCAACTAAACTATGTATTTGAAATAATATATAAAAATGTAAAAAAAAAATACACAAACATTATTCATTATATAGATTTTGTTTTCAACAATAATCATACGTTGAAAGCGAAACGGTAGATAAAACTGCTTAGTTTTTTTTAAGTTTGGGAGACCATCCAATTTTTTGTCCAATAGTGACAAGTCTGCTTTCATGCAACATGCAGCAATTCAGGAAACTTTTTAAGTAGATGCTCGATTTTCACGAGAAAATGTGGCGTCTCGGAAGTTTATTCGGAATAATCTGTAACGCTTCGGCGTTTTTTTAAATTATGCGCCACGGTTTTAACATCAGCTCAATCCAAGGAGGCTAAAAGGAAGGAGCCTCATCTCCTTTAGCAACGCGGGTGAAAATGTGTCCCGATTTTTCCACTGCCGAGAGATGGCGCTGAAGCCGATTGACTTATGATCTCTCGACTCTGTCGCTTGTGCTGACGGAGAAGGGGAAGGAGAATTTCGCCGAGGACCCCGAGCTTTCGACGGGGTCAGCGGGGAGACCGACGGAAGGTAGCCGGCGCTTTTCGGGTAGCGGATGCGTGGTAATTGAGAGGTCAGATATGGGGCACAATTATCCCCACGAAAGAGAAATGTTAAACATTTTGATTTTAAAGTTATTTACTTTCTCATATTTCATTTCCCTTTTGTGCTTTTTATTTTTGCCTCTTTTTTATTAATGTATTTTATTTTATTTATTTTTTTTTAATATTACTTATTTATTTCTTTAAATAATATTTATTTATTTTTTGAATCATTATTTGTTTGTTTTTTAAATTATAACTATTATTTTTCACAAAATTATTAAGTTTTTAAAAGTATTAATTTTGCGCAGAATAGCCCTCCCCCCCCCAAAAAAAATTTTTTTTTAATGGCGCAACTTGCGTCATAATAGCCCCCCCCCCCCATGGGCACCTATGCAATGGATAAATTTATAAATCATTAAGCTCTTCACCTAAGTGACATAACCCCCGGGGGCCCCTCGTACATATCTGTTGAAGACTTCACAATATGGGGCTCCCCGGGAAATCACCTAAGTGACAGCAGATCAAATTAGGTTTTAAAAGAATTGCTTCAAAAGCAAAAATTAACGCTTCGAATGCAAAATATATTATAAACGTAGGATGAAGTAAAGTGCTCTATGCTTCTCTAAACAGCTTTCATAGCAATAACAGCTTTAAATTTCCTAATATTTAGGAAATTCCGTTATTTAAATGCCCTTTAAAACGCTAGACTACGGGATGTAAACAAATTAAGGTTGCAGCAGCGCTCCCTGGCGGAAGTGAAATTTTGTTGCCAAACCGGTATCATGGAGATCCATCTCCTTCCTTTTACTCCCTGGCTCAATCATTAGATCAAGGAGGCTAAAAGGAAGGAGCCTCATCTCCTTTGGCAACGCGGGTGAAAATGTGTCCCGATTTTTCCACTGCCGAGAGATGGCGCTGAAGCCGATTGACTTATGATCTCTCGACTCAGTCGCTAGTGCTGACGGAGAAGGGGAAGGAGAATTTCGCCGAGGACCCCGAGCTTTCGGCGGGGTCAGCGGGGAGACCGACGGAAGGTAGCCGGCGCTTTTCGGGTAGCGGATGCGTGGTAATTGAGAGGTCAGATACGGGGCAGAATTATCCCCACGAAAGAGAAATGTTAAACTTTATGATTTTAAAGTTATTTACTTTCTCATATTTCATTTCCCTTTTGTGCTTTTTATTTTTGCCTCTTTTTTTATTAATGTATTTTATTTTATTTATTTTTTTAAATATTACTTATTTATTTCTTTAAATAATCTTTATTTATTTTTTGAAACATTATTTGTTTGTTTTTTTAAATTATAACTATTATTTTTTACAAAATTACTAATTTTTTAAAAGTATTAATTTTGCGCAGAATAGAATCGCTTTTTTTCTCTTCCAGACATTCCAAGCACACATACAAAAAAAAAAAAACAAATAAAAAATAATAACAAAGAAATAATTTAAATTAAAAAAAAATAAATTAAGGAATATTTAAAAAAAAACAGTAAATAATTTAAATTAAAAAAAATAATGAATAAATAATTCAAAAAATAAATAAATTAGTTTTTCCATCCCCCCCCCCAAAAAAAATTTTTTTTTTTTAATGGCGCAACTTGCGCCATAATGGCCCCATCCCCCATGGGCACCTATGCAATGGAGAAATTTATAAATCATTAAGCTCTTCACCTAAGTGACAGCAGATCAAATTAGGTTTTAAAAGAATTGCTTCAAAAGCAAAAATTAACGCTTCGAATGCAAAATATATTATAAACGTGGGATGAAGTAAAGTGTTCTATGCTTCTCTAAACAGCTTTCATAGCAAAAACAGCTTTAAATTTCCTAATATTTAGGAAATTCCGTTATTTAAATGCCCTTTAAAACGCTAGACTACGGGATGTAAACAAATTAAGGTTGCAGCAGCGCTCCCTGGCGGAAGTGAAATTTTGTTGCCAAACCGGTATCATGGAGATCCATCTCTTTCCTTTTACTCCCTGCATTAGATTGGCAATAGCCAATCCTAATATAGTTGTTTACTTAAATATAAAGACTCTTAAAACGTAACGTAACATAATGTAAACAAATGACGTACTAAACCATGTGACTTTTTTTGACCAATAGGTTGCTTATTTTGCTAACTCCGGCGTTAATTTTGCCGGTGAATACCAAATTTTTAACCGCGTGGTAACAATCTCAACCCCGGGTTAATCGAACTTCGTGGTTTCGGCCACGGGGCTTGGTTAACGGTGAATTAGGCGGTTATACTGCGAAATCTAAGGCAGGAATTCAAGTGAAACACCATTGCAATCGCTTCGAGGCGATCGCAAATTGCAATCGCTACTGGAAGTTGAATTACATTAGAATCGCATCTCGTAGTGATTGCAACGTATCCAAATTTGGGAATATGCGATTGCATTGGTGAGTTGCGATTTGTGTTTCACTTGAATTCCAGCCGAAAATTGCCAAGTGATCCCCTTACCCCTTTTTTTCTAATTTTTAACTTTCAAAGACTCCACTTCAAACGGTGAATTCTTCCACTTAAGATCGAATTGCTGGGTTGAGGGTGTTGACTTAATTTTCGTTCGATTTCTTACCCCCGGTAATTAGCGAGAGAGAAAAATCAATGTAAATCAAGATACAATTGAGGGCAGCATCGATTAAAAATTATACCAAGTTTTGTAATAAATTCGACTGGAAGCTAAACGAATGCAACATAAATATATTATTGATTACGGTAATATATTAATACATAACTACATAATATGTTTTAAACACGTTATATACAATGTATTATCAACTTAAATAGATTATTAATTCATTTTTTAAATCTTCGAATCGCTTATTTTCCCTAAGTTTCTGTACTTTGAATTAAAATATTTACTTAATATCAGTTACGGAGATTTTACTTCAGAACATATACGATTATTAGAGTTACTGTAATTTCTTTCTGGTTTTTTAATAATTTATACGCGAATCGCTAAATACCCATCTTGAATACGAGAACCGTATGTGTGGCGCCATCTGTGAAACAGTCATTTCCCTACAGTGTTTATTTACCGAATTAACAACTCAATTGTTATCGTAATGATGATGTCGAATCCGTTCCATTAATTTCTGTGCTCTTATTTGTAAAATTTTGCAAAATAAAAATTCAATACACTGAAAAAAAAGAAAGAAAAATAATTTTGAAACAAAAAAAAAAAAGAATGAGTTTTTGTCATCGTGAATTCAAATTATGTTTTTCAATGACGAATTGCGATAGGTATGTTTTTGGGTGGTCATGTGTGTATGTCCTTCGGCGGTGTAGCGAGACTGTTGCAGCCTGTCTAGCTGAGCCACCATGTCCTACATGAGCCGCATGCAGGAGGTGAGACTTTGGCAGACTGCCTAGTTAAAGGAGGGACTACACGACAAAAAGAAATCAATAGCAAATCTGCCATTGCAAAAAAAAAATGACAGCTCGAATTCAAATGATTTGGTCCACACAGAGCCTGATTACCACAGGGGTACGTGGGGCACAAGCCCCTCCTCTTAGATTTCAGGGGAGCCCAAAACTCCCCTTACTTTGTCCAATGCCTCTTAAATACGAAATGCCTATTGTACAGTGAACTCTCACTTATACACCGGAGTAAGGGACTAAAGGAAAAGGCGCACAAGTGAGAAAAACGAATAAGTGAACAAGGCTATTTAAAGAACTAAAACGCAACATAGGTTCTCAGGAGAGAATGAATAAGAATGTTTCTAAAGAAAAGATACATATTACTACGGTTTGGCAATTACTGTAACGTAACTACAATGATAAAGAGAAAACAAAAATTGAAGCATACATAATTACAAACTGTTCCCTTTAAAACGATGCGTAATAGATAATTGTCCCTCTCCGAAGTCTAGTTCATGCGGAAAAAATGCCTTCCCTCAGCAATGAAGGCGAAAGATTAAAGAGGAAAGTGATGGAAAATGCTTATTTTTTAAAGAAAATAAATTAAATTTTTTACATATTAATGAAATTTCGACTCATAAGTGAAATATTTATCTTTAGAGCGACGCATAAACGAATGATACGATCATTATTTTGCTATGGAATGTGCTGGGACCAGTAAAAATCGTCGTATAAGTGAAAAAGGCGCATAAATGAGGCGGCGTAAAAGTGAGAGTTCACTGTATATCTTACTAAAACGCCTACTGTATGTTTAACTATGATACTAAAAGCCTACTGTGTATGTCGACATACATTTTCTCTTAATAGTTTGATAGCATCTCCATATATTATTTCTCTAAGCCGAATCCTATACCCGGTCGAAACTCGCTCATTTCTTTATCGAATTGCAAGAAAATTTATGATTTTGAAGCTTATCCCGCGGGCTATTGACGAAAATTAGACCCACCCTCTAAAAAGTGTCGGTTCGTTTTTTATTCGAACTTCAATTTTTGGGCACAAAATTGACTCTATCTAGCGAAATAATTGTCGTATCGTCTCCATTTTGATTTCATTCGAAAGATTAAAAAAAATGCGTTCTTTAGAACGTTTCTCCGCTAGCGCCGCGTAACGAGAATCTCGAAAATCCACGTTTAAGCGACTTATAAGCGTTTGAAGTTTGAAAAAGTTAAATTTTTTGCTCAACTGTCAAAATCGTTACATTGTTGTTCAAATCAATTTTAAATGCGACATTTCAAGCCAAGGCTTAGCTCGGTAAACCTTAATTGTAACTTTTATTGTTTCAAAATACTATGATAGTTTTGCGATAACGTTAGTATTTAGTTTAGTAGTAGCCTTGGGTATTTGATTTTAATATAGGGTATCACTTTTGTAGTAGTTGTAAAAGTGAACGTGTCTTTGATCTCTTTGAAAAGTTGTCAGAACGACGGCAGTTGATGGCGATGTTGTGCAAATGAAGCCAATAAAAATTGTCGTATTAAATTTTAAGTATAGAGGTTTTTTTTTTTTTTTTTTTTTTTTTTTTTTTTGCGGAATTCCGCACGGGTCACCTAGTTATTATTATTTTTTTAAAGTTCGATCTTTGCTCATAATTTTTATCTTTTTCTGGTTTTATAAGAATTTTTTTTCTCGTAACACGTAATTGATATGAGAAGGGGGATGGGGGCCCATAAGTAAAAATGTGACCCATGTCCGATGTCAGAATGATCGGGCTCTGCGTCCACACACTTTTCGCAATTATGCACATGACCCAACTTTGCCCCCATGCCTTTAAGTCTTTTAGGCTCTGTGGTGAAAGTACATCACTGCGGTCCTTTCATTGAACCCAGAGAGGGACATATACCTGTACGCCCTATATTAGTGACCCGAAAACTGAAAAGATGGCGCCATTTACCACCAATCGCCACCGTGTCTTGAATGGGAGCCCTACATGGGTGGGTGAATAAATCACGTGTGGTGAAGCAGCGGGACGCGACTGTTGGAAGACTGCCAATTTAAAAGAGGCACCACACGACGGTTGAGGTCTAAAAAGAAAATATTTAGCAATTTGTCAGTGCTCAAGAAAAAAAATTGATTCAAATGATTTTTTTTTTTTTTTTGTTCCGATGTGCATTTATGTATTGTTTTCACGAGGAGGAGTAAGCTCCTGGAGGGATGAATGGGGTGAGCTAGCAATAGTTTTAATCATTTACCTACTGTCTGTCCATGAAAACCGGGCCTGGCACTCGCCAACAGTTACACTTAAAAAAGGGTAGATAGGTTGTGGGTGATGACTTTCGGAAGGTTTCAATTTAAAACTTGCATTTTGCTATATCGTTATAACAGATTCAACTAAACTACGTATTTGAAACAATATATAAAAATGTAAAAAAAAGCAAACAAACATTATCTATTTATATATATGTGTAGATTTCGTTTTCAACAATAATCATACGTTGAAAGCGAAACGTTAGATAAAAGTGCTTAGTATATTTTCAAACTGATACATATAGTAAAGTCTTATCGAGCCGGAGCAAAGCTCCATTACTCGGGGCATGAAGAGGGCCTGACAATGGAACGGCATCAATTTCTCATCAAAGAGAAGATCCTGGGTTAGAAGGTGGGTGCATTGTTGTAGCCCTTAAGGAGTGGTCCGTGTGGGAGCTTTATCCTCACCGGTCTCCATAAGGTCCTTCTGCTTTGGCGGGGTTAGGCTGATGTCCTGCGACTTTTGGCTGGCTGTAACGGCAGGCCGAGGTGCTGGGGTCACTAATTCTGCAGATGGAGCGGACTCCTTCGTGGTTGTGTTGCTCATGGGTTGGAAACTCTTTGAAGGTCTGCTTCCTGCAATTCCTTGAGGTTTTAAACCTCTAGGGCAATCCCTCGATGAGGCGAAGTGCTCTTCTTTACGGTTGGCACAGCATGGCTTGGCATCCTTATCAGCGGGGCAGGATCGGCTATTATGTGCTCCGGCACATCGAAAACATGCTAGTGCAGTTGAATGCCTTGTGGGAATATCCTTGGCATCTGTAGCATTGGACGATTGGTATCTCCTTGATTCTGGGCTGCTCCATCTTCACTCTAAACGCGGAGATTGAACGGATCTTGAATATTTCCGTATTTTTGGGAGTCCTTGGCAAGAAGACCATGAAGAGGGGGAGGGGGCGAAGTCCTGGACTTTTCCTCGGGTGAACTGAATGATGTTGGAGCTAGAGAATCCTAACTCTAGAAGTTCGTTCTCTATGTCTTCTATCGGGAAGTCGGTCGGGAGACCTCGGATACTACTTTTATTGGTATTTCTTCATCTAGGCGGTCCGTGTGCTTTTTTTCGTCCAGGTAAGCCTTGACCTTTTAAATTCCTCGTCGGAGGAGGGCTTGATTTTGATCGTGTCCCTGATGACGGTGGCAAGGATCTTGGATGCTGTCTGGGCTTGAATTTCCTTTTAGAGTGCAGTAGGTTAATCAGCCCCGACGAATGAAATCGTAGGGCGACTAATAGGAGGGGCTTCCTTGCAGCAGCTGCGTAGGTTGGTTTGGGGGCGCTTGCTTCAGCACTTCTGGAGGGTTGTTGATTCTTTAGCTTCTCCTAAGGCTACAATAACTAGTAGACTATAACTAGAACTCTTCTATAGGAGCTCTAGCTTCTCCTCGACTAATGAGGTGAGTCGTTCTTGTCCGAAAATCAGGTTATGAATGAGCTGCACGTAGTCTGGTGTCGTAAATAAAGTAGCCGGGACCTCGTTCCGCATTCTGTTCAGAGTGAGCACCATTGCTTTTAGAGTATCAACACCTTTGCAGTTAGAAATTTCCAGGTAAACTTGACCGTCACAATATCCAAAATGAATGCATAGTTGTTTGAAATAGAAGTCAGCCTCAGTGGCTTCGTCAATGGGGGTGTTTTTATCATTATTTGAATAGGGGGGTTGGAGATCGGTTTCCCCGAGAGCCGGTTTCAATGACGGGGTTTCCCTCGTCGGCCATAAGAACGGCCTCTACACCGTGACTCCCGGCTCCACCTTTCCCTTTTTTCAGTAAGTGATTAGTCATCATTAGAGATAAGCACGTCCGCTCAGGACGGCTGATCGAGAGCAAATACTTTTGAATAAGGATACAATTTAGTGGTGGTGGTGGTGGTATTAATTTTTAACAGGTGCCGAGCCGAAGCCACTTTACCTGAAATCCTGAGAGTAAAACGGAAAGTCCAATTTGTGACAATGCTTGGGAACAAAAAGAAAAGAAAAACGAGAGGTCTACCAATAGACCAGGGCTGGAAGGGCAAAGCTAGGGAAGGCAATGGAATGGGCGGCAAGAACGTGCGAAGGGAAAAAACCTTTATAGGGTCACGTGAGTTGTTTGAGTTGCTTGGAAGCTAGTTTTTTTTTTTTTTTTTTTAATTATTTGAATAAAATAGAAGCAAGGGGGAGCAGAGCAACAAGTCAAAATTAGAGCGAGAGCTGCGGGTTAAGCAGCGGATTGTTTTTGGTACTGAGCGTGTCGAAATCGATGAAGCAACATCCCGCGGGGTATTTATACTTGGTGTCAGGGGGGTTGATGTACCGAGCCTGATCTTGAATTAGGGGATTGGGGTGGGTTTCAAGGGTACTGTAGAACTTTCTAGCTTGTTTTATGACAAAATGGGAAACAGAAGGGATGCCCACTGCTTTGTGGATATCTTTCCCCTTAAAGAACCAGGGGGACCTCATAAACTGACGGAGGACCTTGTTTTGAACAGTCTGGACCTTCGTGAGGTTATTTTTGCTTGCAAAGCCCCAGATGTGGACAGCATACAACAGGACCGGGCGAATAATCGTCTTGTAGAGAAGTATTTTGGACTTGAGGGGGAGGGCAGAATGCTTGTTTATCAAGGCCCGTATGGCATGTATTTTGGTATTGGTCTTTTTTTTGAAGTCAGAGCTGTGGCCAGAGAACCTAAGTCCATGGTCCAGCGTTACCCCAAGGTACTTAACACTTTTTGAGTACATAATACTGTCATTTTTTATGGTGATATTCCTTGGGTGCTTAGCTTCCCCTCTGCAGAAGTGGATGGCTTGAGTTTTCTTGGTGTTGATGTGCAAGCCCCAGTTGTCATACCAGATAGCAAGGTCGTTTACATGGTCCTGTGCATATTTTTTAGCAAAGTTCCTGCTGGGATGCCTAGCAAGTTTGGAGAGGTCGTCGGCGAAAAGGGAGAGAATAGTTTTCTGCCCTATAGGGACGTCGTACATGTAGATGGCAAAAAGAGTGGGCCCCAGCACACTGCCCTGTGGCACTCCACTTTTGATAGCACTGGAGGGGGAAAGGGTGTTCTTGATTTTGACTTGGAAAGAGCGATTTTCGAGATAATTATTAATGAAAAGAATAAGATGCTTGGGGAAGTTAAGTTTTATGAGTTTGAAAACCAGACCCTGGTGCCAAATTTTATCGAAAGCTTTGCTGACGTCCAGGAAAATACCAAGCGTGTGCTGCTCAGTGTTAAACCCCTCGATGACGTAATTGATGTTTCTAAGAAGCTGGTGAATGGTGCTGTGCTTGGGCTGGAAGCCGAACTGCTCGGGGGGTATGACTTTGTTGGCACTGATGAAGTCTTGAATTTGGGCTTTGATCATTTTTTCAAGAATTTTGCTGAGCACGCCGAGGAGACTTATGGGCCTATAGTTGTTTGGGTTGGAGGGGGAGGACTTCTTTTTATGAATGTTGATGATAATGGCTTTCTTCCAGCTAGTAGGAAAAGTGCAATGCTTTATACAACTATTTATGATTTTAGTGATATTAGTCACGACATTGAGCGGGGTATTTTTAAGCATTTTGCTTGTGACATTGTCCGCACCAGGGGCCTTGTTATTAGGGAGTTTTTTGATAATGTCATTGACGTCTTTTGGAGAGCAGAGTATGGGAGAGATAGGGTCATTATTATTGGTCAGATATGACTCCACATTTAATTTAACATCTGATATAAACTGTGAAGGGGAGGAGGAGAGGTCGTTCTGGAAATTGTTTCCATACACGTCAGCAAACTCTTTAGCTTTCTCCAGGTCAGTGCAGAGGTAGGTGTTGCCTTTCTTAAGGGGGGGGGGGATGGCAGAAAAGGGCTTAGAGAAATTCTTAGCCAACCTGTACAAGTTTTGTTGTTGGCAGGGAGGGTCTGTATAAAATCGTTCCATTTGTTGCCTTTAAATTCATACATGAGGTTTTTAACGGTCTTGGTGAGGGCATTTAGCTCACTTTTGTAGGGGGGGTAGGCAGTTTGATTCCACATTTTTTTTAGTTTATTTTTATACCTAATGAGCCTCCGGATATGGGGGGGAAGCCTATATGTGTGGTTGTAAGCAGTGTATTCCTTTGTAGAATTTTCATAGGCAGTGGCGAAGGCATTATTGAGTGAGGAGATGGCTTCATCTATGTCGGTCGTGTTTTCAATTTTAGGGTTTCCAGGGACGGTGCTGTGCAGCTCAACATAAAATTTGTTCCAATTTGTGCTTTTGGCAGTAATGACGTGCTTTGGGGTGCGGTCGTTAAGGGCGAAAGTGAGGAGGATGGGATTGTGATCAGACGATAGCTTATGATCCGAGATGATAAGGTAGGGCTGACTGAGGCTAGTGATGGCAATATCGATGGTGGTGGAGGCATGAGGGCCAAAATGGGTGGGGGTACTAGGAGCCAAAATACTGAGGTCATTTTTTGCTGCGTAGTTAACAAGAACATCTCCTTTCTTATTAGGGACTCCAGCGTTCCACAACTTGTGCTTTGCATTCATGTCGCCAAAAAGAAGAACTTCATTTTTTGTAAGGCACAATTTGTCGAGATCGGCATTGTTGATGTCCTTGGCAGGGGGCATGTAAACTGAAGTAATGTTGATGGGGCAATCATTCAGGGTAATAGTAACAGTGGTGTTTTCAAAACTAGAGGTGGGTATTTTAATCTCAAAGTGGGGGAGGCTCTGTCTGACAAAAATTAGGGTGCCGCCACCCGCACCGTCCTCACGGTCAGTGCGGTAGCAGCAATAATTGGGAACTTTGACATTTCGATTTCCATTGAGCCAGGTTTCTTAAATTACAATTTAGTGTAGAATCAATTAAAATTTTTACCAACTTTCGTAATAAATTCGACTGGTAGCTAAACGAATGCAACATTAATATATTATTAATTACGTAAATATATAAAAACATAACTACATAATATAAATAAAGCACGTTAATTTATCAACTTAAATGTATTTTAATTCATTTTTTAAATCTTCGAAACGCTTTTTTTCCCTAAGTTTCTGTACTTTGAAATAAAATATTTACTTAACATCAGTTACGGAGATTTTACTTCAGAACATATGCGATTATTAGAGTTACTGTGATTTCTTACTGGTTTTTTAGTAAGTTGAATAATTTATACACGAATCTCTAAATACCTATATTGACTACGAGAAACGTATGTGTGACGCCATCTGTGAAGTAGCTGTTTATTTATAGAATTAATAACTCATTTGTTATCGCAATGACGATGTCGAATCCGTTTCATTAATTTGTAATGCTCCTCTTTGTAAAATTTTGCAAAATAAAAATCCAATGCACTGAAAATAAAAGAAAGAAAAATAATTTTGAAACGAAAAAGAAAGAATGAATTTTGGTCATCTTGAATTCAAATTATGTTTTTCAATGACGAATTGCGATAGGTATGTGCGTGTTTGTTTTTGCGTGGTTATGTGTGTATGTCCTTCGGCGGTGTTGCGAGACTGTTGCAACCTGTCTAGCTGAGCCACCATGTCCTGCATAAGCCCCTGAAGGAAGTGAGACTTTGGCAGACTTACACTTGTATTGAACAAATCGCAGATGACGTCAGTTACGAGCGAGTGAGCTGCGAGCGTCACACTTGCATTCGGGCAAAAGGCTATCCCTAAGTTTTTAAAGTGTTTCGAAGATTGGAAGAAGCGTTGGCACAAGTGCATAATATCCAGTGGGGACTACTTTGAAGGTGACAACATTAATGTAAACGAATAAATGAATATTTTTTTCAAAACATTAAAATTTCAGTTATTTTTTAACATACCTCGTACATACAAACAAACCCTTACGTGAAACTAATTAAAGCGTAATAAAATGCAACATTCTATCATTTTGATTAAAATGAAGACGGATGCATACTTTTCTCTACACCCTAACTCAGCCAGAACATACCATCTCGAGATGGGTTATGTTTTATAAGTCCTTGTATTTAAGTAAACTACTTTTCTCCACCTCACCGATCTCTTAGCGCTACGCTTTAGTTCCACTATCCGGGGGTACACATAGCGTGGCTGGGTTCGGAGAAAGACATGGCCCGTGGGTGGGGGGGGGGGGATCGAACTAGAGTCCTGAATACTACGTATTCATATAGGACTCTAGATCGAACCTACAACCTTCGCGTTATTAGCACCACGCTCAAACCGACTGAGCTGTGTTAGGATTGGCAATAATTTTAAAACCGTGGTCTACACTTTAAAAAAACGCCGAGTGGTCGCAAATTATTTCAGAGCGGGATTTCCTTTGCTTTCATCATTTTCCTGTGAAAATTAAGTGTTTGCATAAAATTTTTCTGAA
>JAXGGA010017852.1:0-23326 GCA_038373865.1 Uloborus plumipes | reverse complement strand
TAAAAATATGACTGACTAGCGAAAATGTCAGGCTTTTCATAACTATTTCTGGAAACCTAAAAGTAACATTTTAGCTCCAATGCATTTTTTATTGATAGATTACTCCTTACGTAGTCTATTTTTGCACTTAAATAATAATTTTTGCTTTACACATAATTTATACATTTTTTTAAAAAATCATCGTTTTCACAAAAAAAAAAAAAAATGAAACTTCAAGGTAATCAAAGCAAACCTAAATACTTTTCATTTTCAAAATAATTTGAAATAGAAAAATTTTTAGGAAAAAATTCAAGTTTAATAACTTTTTTTTTTGGTTGTGAATAGTGACAACTTCTTATCAACTTGAAATTTTGAATTTTCCAAAAAAATTTTCTTGTGATACACCCTAGTGCACCACGGCCCACGCCTAATCTTTAGTTAGTCTGCCGAACATGCTAGTATACCAAATACTAATACTACGAAAAATCACTGCAACTCCAGTCTTCAGCATAATTATATTATGTCGTACTTCACTACACTATTTCCCATTTAGTAATTTTGATCAGCATATTTTTTCAATTGAGTTTAACGACAAAAAATCAATGAGATCTTAGATAAAATACATTAAATATTTGGCATTTTTATTTTGCTTAGTTTTAAACAATACAAAAAATAGATGAGAGAAAAAAAAGAAATATAACTAAACACAATGAATCAATGTAACAGAACAACATTGACAAATGCTTTTAAATATCTCACTGCAAATAACAAGACATACCAAATTTACTACTACAATTAAAAATGGAAAAATAATAAAAGTACTGTGAGAAGGGGAATCGGAATGCATAAATAGTAGTTGTAACTTTTGCTTGTTTCTGACAAAACTAAATTGCTGACAAAATTTAATTAAAGCAGGTAATGAAAATTTTACTTTAGACATTCAAATACATTATATAAAAATTGTAAAACTTGGTTACATTGGACATCAAAATCTTTCAATAATATTACAACTTTTAATAAGAAATATCCCCCATTTGAGGTAGATAAATAAGAGATAACTGTTTGTGTTTTTATATTCTTACAGTGCTAAATTTGTACACACTTATTAGGCAACATAAAAACAAAATGCACATTGAACAGAAATTTAACTTCACATTCAAAACTTCAAGACAAATGGAAAGAGTTCTGGCCTTCATTGATAGCAATTTCAAGTTTTGCTCGCATAATTTCGAGGCTGGAATAATCAGGAAGTTTTAAATAATTAACACAAGTCATCACAGATGGCAGGTAACAGTCTCGATCAGCATCGTCATCCGAAGTTTTCTTAACTATAGTGAGCAATGGGGATAGAGCTTTGAGTCCACCTACTGGCAAACGAGGCGACCCAGTAAGAAATTGCAGAAACTTTCTTTGTTGTTCCTGATCGTATGTAGACAAAATGCTAAAAAAGAATTTGATCGCTGGACTGTCAAATGTAAAACCATGATCTGGTCGACAGCACTCTTTGAGACTTTTCACATCCCATGGAACATACTTGCTGCCACAAAACAGAAGTTCCATTTCATCTGCATAAAATATCTTCAAATTGCTCAGAGGAAAGACAGATTCAAATCCTTCTTGAAAAGCTTTCATTTGCCTCCATATTCCTTCCTTCATTATCCAATGTTTAAGAAGCTTAAGATATTCTTCTAGGTTGTGAATCGAAACTAAACAATCTTTTCCAGATTTTTTCATTTCTATGTGAGGATATCCAGGAAGAGTGAAATCTAGATTCAAGTCTTCCAAAGAACAACCATCAAGACTTAAATTTTCCAAGGCACTTTTCAAGTCAATTGCACTAAGGGACTTATTATTTTCAAGTTTTTTCTTTTGGATAACTATCTGTTCTAATTTGAAAACAGTTTGGGCAAAATTTTCATCAATGAACATTAAATCAGCAAGGGACAAATCATTTTCTTTATTTAGCATCCATTTATAGAAGGCAAGACTTAATGGAATATCTAATAGTCGGAAATCCATTATTGCTTTCGCCAAAACATTACCCAATAACCTGAATTTATTGCAAACTTTAGTTAAAGAGCTAGATTTCACATTTTGGGGAAGGGGAACAGGGAAAAGGCCCGTACTATTATATACATAATTCATAACTGATCCTTTCCCATTTTGAATGGCTACTTTTTCTCCTCTCCACATTTCAAGCTCAGCTCTTTGAAGTTCTTTTGAAACTAAAGCATAAAACTCCAGCGTGGGTCCAAGACCAGTTCCAACTTCATTTTTATACTGGATTTCAAGCATAGCTTTAGACTTTCCAACATCTTGTAACACAGATTCAGCTTGTTTTAAAATGCTTTCCCTGGACACCGTCTTCTTCTTACGATCCAGTTTAGGAACAATTTTCTCAGAATTCCGCATTTCGGGGAAAACATCCAAAAGTCTTTGCAGAGCACGTTCTCGGTCAAATGATATAACATAAAACAATAAATATCTAGTCTGAAATGGAAACAGGAAAGGAAAATCATGTACAATATGAGATAACCAAGCAGGAACATTGCCTGTCATTACAGCCAAAACATCTTGAAGTTGGCGATTAGCTTTTAAAGTCAATTTAACATTGATGAAATCTGCTTGTTGAACAGCTGGTTCCCAATAATTCATTAAATATAGTGAACCCCAATGGCTGTTTAAAGCATGTATAACCCTGAGTAAATAAATAACTTCGATGGAAGGATCTTGTATTGCATTGGACTCTGAAAAATTAGAGATAACTGTAAGGAAGTTAGTCTCATTACAGACCACATCATTCAAATTTTCATCACGACTTCCTTTACTCGATCTATTTTTATCAGGTGTGTTTCCATGTGAACTAGTAGGGCAATCAGAAGTTTTCTTTTTCTTGTCAGCTTTATTTTGTGCATGCAAGCTTGGTTTCACTTCACCTGTAGCATTGTTGTCATTCGTCTCAGGAGGAATAGGACGATACAAAATAACATGCGTTCTATCCCAAATGGTAGCTGATGGTACAGAATCTTCTCCATCCAACTCTTGGCTGTCTGAGTGCCTACTTTCTGCCATACTAAACTGTCGTAAAGCTTGATATACAGTCATGTTATAGGGAAGAACATTATCTCCTATCAAAAGCTGTAATTTATGAGACACTTCTTCATGATGAATTCTTATTGCACTAGCAAGATCATCAATCTCCTCTTCTGAATTATCTTCATCACTCGGATCACTTTCATCTTCTTCGTCTTCATCCTCTTCATCATCATCATCTTCTATAATGACTCCATAGCCATGGTTGACTAAGTATCTATCAATGCTTTGAATCAATGCTAAAGGATCCACCATAACAGGACCGCCACGCCACTGTCTTAAGGTTGAACAATCTGGGTGTCTTTGGAAAGTGCACTTCAGTTGATGAGCATTCAAGTACTTATAGCTTGTTCCTCTTCTACTAACAAAGCCATATGAAGGGTGATCATGTACTTTTACAGCAAATTGTTCAAGATGACTAATACAGGCATTTAATTTGTTAATAAAGATGGAAAGGGGTGAAGAACTAAGTTTTTCAATAGTTTCATATTTACTCAAGGGACTTCCAATAAATACATGAAGAAATGATCGTAAATGGCCTTCAAGCTCATTGTTTCCTTCACATGATGTCAAATAACTACAAAGTTTCTTTATGAGACCACTGTGAATGAGTTCAAATGTTGAAATATCACTTTCCATAATTAAAGTTCTAATGTTAAAAAGAGCTTGTAATCCTCCATCAGAAGCACCCAACTTGATAACTGCAGAAGACAACTGATTTAATACATTGACAGCAGGGTGAGTGGAATGAAGCTTTTCAATACTGAAGTGCTTTGATTCAAAATTTTGTGCTTGTTCTTTGATCCATGTATTAATCTTTGAATTGAAGTCGGATTTATAAGATACACTAATACAAGAGTCTTTGGCTGAATTGTTAGAAGAAGTCAAGCGTTTCTTCCTTATATAATCACCTACTTTAATTGATATGTAATTATGAGTTGGTTCCTCTGATTGGTTGGTGTTGCTAGAAGATGAAGCTTCTTCAACAGGTACAAAGTGACTGGGCAAACGTCTCCCTTCTGGTAAAGTAATGGTTCTGCCAGACAGATATTCAGATGACTCATAAAGGGCTGGATTATAAATAGAATTCTCTTCCACAGATATTTCTTGCGGTTTTGGTTGGTAATTCTTTACTTGACAGCAGCTTTATTTCATGCAAAACACCTTCTCTAATGAAAGACACTCCAAAAACTTCAGGAAGCTTCAACATGAGAATCTCTGCCATTTGAATGGTCAAAACTACTACTTTATAATCAGAAGAAGCAAGCATTGCAGCAATGTGTCTAGAAATCATTTGACTTTTTAAAACCTGAGATAAAATTTCTGGAGGAGCAAAATGAAGCATACGAAGCATTGAACGCAAACAATTATATCTCACGGTAGGACCCGCAGTACTAGAATACACTTCGTATAAAACAGGAAATAAAGTCTTAATACAAGAATTAACTAACTCTGCATCATTTTTGAATGGTTCAATTTTCGGGTTTAAATTGCTTGATGTATCTGATACTGCACCAACTTCAAGAGCATGAGTTAATAAGCGAAGTACAGGCCGTTTTGTATTTGAAGTAGAGTTAATCAGTTCCATTGTATTAAAATCTATCGTTGAAGATGATTCTTCTTCATTAGCTGAAATGACAAAAGAATTTTTACCAGCTTGATAGGCAGTCTCTATCGCTCTAGAGTCTCCCAACTGATATAAATGCCATACTCCATCATCATCTCTCCACTTCCACACAACAATTTCTTTGTACTTGTTTTTTGTTCTCATAAACATAGAATTAATGCTATATATTCCATCATTAGGTAAAGGAGGCATGAGCTCACATATTAGATACGAAATTTCATATAACTCTTGAGGTGTTCTTGATGATAACTCAAAATCGTGATTATAATCAGAAGTGCCGGTTAATAAATAACAAATTGTGTTGGAAATATTATGCCGTAGCAGAAGAACAGCAAGCTCAGAGCATGAAACACACATCAATGCTAACATTCTGATGATAGATGTAAAAGTTTGTGTACTTATAACAGTAGGAAATATAACCAAAAGTTGCTGAATATTGTGTATCAGATCATTACTAGCAATTTCTTTTAAACATTTTGAATCATTTTGAAGGCAATCCACAAGCCGGGAAAATGCAAGACAAATGCTTTCCACAGATTTTTCATCTTGATGTCGAAGCCAACCACTTAAAAGAGGAAGCGATTCTTGGACTAGACTAAACTCATCATGCAAAATATTTTGACAGCAGTTAGCAGTGATTGAAAGAGCTGTTCGTTGTGCATTAATAGAAAAGAAATCCAAATACATAAGGCAAACTGCAATCCCTTTGGCATGCAAAATAGATTTACTGTGCCATTTGGATAACATTTCTAAAGCTGTGAGAGCCTGCTCGGCAACATCCATGCATTGGATGAATTGAAGCTTGTTTAAAAACGCTGGCACTGCTTCCACAACAGCTGATGAAGACCGAGGTAATGCCTCCATTAAATATGTTAACGCACGGCAAGCATTATGCATTATTTCAAAATTATGTTCCATAGACAAAAGATTGATCAACACAGGAACAACTTGCTTGAACGGAAAGCCAATTAAAGTATCTTCATTACCCATAACTAAAAGCTGACACATTTCTATTACTGCTTGCAATTGCCTTCCTTCATCCCCAACGGCTTGAAGCCCCTGAAGCAACTGTTGAGCACGACTATTTGAACTGCTTCCCAATGACCTATTGAAGAGATGTTGGACTCTATGTCCTAAAGAGCCAAATATATGAAGAGGTATTCCTCTAGCTTCTAACAAAGCTTGTAGCCTACCTAATTCACTTTCATGCGCTCCAGTTTCTCTAGGAGTGCTGGTTGTAAAACCTTCACCTGCACTTGATGATGAAGCACCGGAATCAGAAAGAAAGCTCATTTCAGATATTACAGGAACTCTAAGGTTAGACATAAAATCTACTGTATTACTGGCAACACTTTCTTTCTTATTCTCTGGAGTTCCACTTGTTTCCATCTGCTCGGACATCGATTCACTACTGCTTTTCTCACTTGAAGGAACTTGCTTTTGTCGTTTTTTATTTGTATCGCCACTTTTGTGCCCTTTCGTTGATTTGGTCGATTTCGAACTACTTGTTGATTCTATATCATTTTTTGCTTTAGCTTCTAATCGGAGGGCTGATTTCAGACCCGATTTCAGTCCATTATTTGTACTAGAATTACCCGTAGATTGTTCTGCACTATCACAATTGTTAATATTTACAGCATAGTTGGATGCAGTCCTACTAGATTTTACACGCTCCAGCTTTGGTACTTTAATGGAAATCTTCCTACTAGCTAGTTTTGATGTGCTAGCTTTGGAATTTAACGAAGACTCTCCCGGCTCTTCATTAGTTAAATTTCTTAGGGAAGACTGTCTTTTGTAATTTTTATCATTAGATTTTGCACAAGGATAAGCAGCATCAAGAAACTCCAAGTTGTGTGCTCCAACATCAACAGTCTGACTTGCATTATTTGTTAAAGTTTCGCACTGAAATACTTCTGCTTGGGCTTCTGCTATTTCGGAATAACTCACAAAAGATCTACAAGGTAAATTCAATGAGTCCTCTTCCACCATTGACGAGTCTGAGCTAATACTTGAACACATAATTGCACATGGTAGAATTTCTGAATTATGACTATGGCTTAAATTACTAAAGCTACATTCGGATTGTGATGCCGCTACAGGAGGAACATTGATAACATCTGCTTGGGAAGATAAATGCAAAATCTCACGAGACACATCTCCTGTACTAATACTGTCATCACAGGAGCTTTCATTGTTACGCACTGAAGATAAATTGTTATTCATGTTGAGGCAGTTAACAGTTTTGTTTTCTAAATTTAAATGCTTATCTGCACTACGCTTAGATTTTAGTCTTTTCTCACAGAATTCCTGTTTTTTAGTTTGCTTCCTTTTCAGAGAAGTTGGTAAATTTAATACTGTTGCGTTTGAATGACAGCTATTATTTGATTCACTAGAAGCATCAGATTCCTGAGATGCCAAGATTTTGCTTCTGGACCTTGTTAACACAGATGTAAAGTTTTCCTCTGGACTATTCCCAGCTTGATAATTATCTTTTTGATTATTAAAATGAGCAGCCATAGAATTACTTTTGATGTAGTTTATGCCATTATTTGTGAAGGGTATTGTTGCAAGAAAAACTGAAATTTACAGCTCTGAAAATGAGTACAGCAGAAAGTTTACCTGAAATGAAATTAAAAAAAAATTAGAATAGTAATTGTTGTGATAAATATAGTACTTACGATTCGATTCAAAGCGAGAAAAATAAATTTTAGACTCAGTTGTTAACAAAGAAATGAGAAATGTAAATAATTTGGGTTATTTCATACAGGGTTCATACTCATTTTTAAAAATGAAAATTAAGGACTTTTTAATGACTCTCAAAAATTTGGAGGAAAAAATGAAAGGACTCATAGGAAAATATTTAAATAGCTTTAGGAACACAATTTCAAAGTACTCGATTTACGAGTATATACTGTTTTTAATATGCAGAGAGATTTACAATAGACTGATTCAAATGACAAGGAATGATCATGAGCTATTCAAATGACTACCATTTTGAATAGCTCTTAAACAATAGACCTTAAACATAACCTGGCATTATACTTAATGATGACAC
The DNA here is from genome assembly GCA_038373865.1 of Uloborus plumipes. Lineage (NCBI taxonomy): Eukaryota > Metazoa > Arthropoda > Arachnida > Araneae > Uloboridae > Uloborus > Uloborus plumipes. Next base: position 15,572 of record JAXGGA010017852.1, on the reverse strand, counting down.
TGATCTCAATGGCTTCAGTGTTTGGGAGCACCTTTAGGAGAAGAAAAATTGCCACTTTGGAGCAGTCAAATGTGCTTTTGAAGCAGCTCCGTAAATATCACTTAATGATCCAATATAAAGCAATAACTGTACAAGGTTTCAGAAATTTGTAACTAATGTTTTGAAGAATTTCACTGGAAATTACTTCTCAAATTTTTACTTAAGTGTACTTAAGCAAATTATTCAAAACTCATGAACATGTCACATTGTTTCTAAATTTAATTCTAAAAACAGATTTTTTTTTTTGCTTTACAAACGTTTTAGCGTCAAAATTGCTGAGTTAAAAAATAGCCTACTTAGAAATAAAAATTTGCAGCTAATTGCATAAGAGCTGAAAGTTTTGTTTTGATCATCCTTTTTCTAAGCTTATACAAATATATATTTAAAAAAAAAAAAAAAAGAAGAAGCTACTAAAACTACACAAGAGTTTCATTAAATAAATGTTAATAATGACAACTTGATCAAAATTATCTTTTAGCTGAAGGGAATTGAAACAAATGGCTAGTGTTTACTAATTTTGCAGAAGTTTTCACAGACGAAAGTTTCAAAAAAAAAGTACAGAATTTTTAATTTGGATGAAAAACAATACGAAGGAGTACGAGTTTAAGCTTTACAGACCACTGGGAAATTATTTAAAAGATGAAGTTTCAATTCCCGTAAAGGATGCAAAAACCTGACGCACACACCCAACGCTATTTTCCGACATTTTAAGATTTTAAAACATTGAGACTAAAACAGAAATAAAAATATAGACATTTAAACCCACGATTTCAATAATAAATAAATAATAAAGAGGCGATTTTAACAACGAAAGCGTTTTGCCGCAGCTTGGGAGCAAAATAAGCAAAAAAAAAGCGTTTTGGAGCACTTTGGAGCAGGTGGCATTCGGAGGCGCACATCGGTGCAATTGGAGCAGCCTTGGGACTAATGAGATGATAATCTCTACAAATGAACAGGTGAGGTTTTTTTTTAATTAAGGAAAATTTTCCAAAATTAAGGCCTTTTTAAGGGTTTTTTAGGGACCTTAATTTTACTCGCAAGGGTTTTTTAAGGAAGTACGAACCCTGTCATATGATCAAGTGGTTCAATATCAAGTGTTTCTCCAGGCAAATTCAGAAAGGAATTGCACCATTCCCTTTTTTTAAGGCAACCTTCAACGTAGCCTGCTTTTTCTAGCCTACTTTCTCTCAAAAGCATGAAAAGGGGCTTAATACATCATAAAACTATCAAAAGGTCCAAAAAAAATTTTATAATAAAGAAAATAATGAAATAAAGATCAAAAAAGTAAAAATTGGAAAGAGGGTTTTAGTCGGGAAAAATGTTGGTGTGTTAGCCTGCCACTTTATTACAAAATAGTCTTCTTTCTCAAAAGGTAAAATATTCTATAAACCTGCATTTAAAACAAAACTTTCTAGTTGAACATAAATCAGAATTTACTCAGTTTCTAGCATAATTTATTAAACATTAAAAGACATATAATTCAAAAAATTATAACTGGGTGATTTACAAAACGAGACTTTTTCAAAAAATAAAACTTTCAAATACTGATAGTTAAGTTGAGAGAAAAAAAAAGATACATTAGTAAAGTGTCCTCCTATATACACTTTACTTATTGTCAGCAGTTAAATATTTAAATTTAAATTTTTTCTAAAGAAAAAAATCATGAGCTTTCTGTCATAGGTACACACAGAAAAATCAAGGAAAAACGGCATTAATATTTTTGATAAATTTGAGCATAAAATTATAAAACATTCAACATCAATATAATATCCCTTTCTGTGGCATTTACATGTAAAAAAGTTATATTATATGTAAATAAGTAAAATAAACTTTTTAATCAATTTTTTTTATTATGTAATCTATTTACATTTTTAGTGACATAATTGAGTGCTCGTCTTATATTTAACTTTTATGCCCGAAATTCTGCAGATGATTCAAATTGCCCATTAATCTAAAATGGCTTGAGACACTTGTTTTACAATCTATTGTTTGTAAAAATTAAATATAAATTAATAACCAGCTGCTTAGGTATTAACTTTAAAAATAGGATAGAGGGACTAACTTTAATTCTTTTGTCAAGCACTACTATTTTATTTTTAAAAATGAATTTATAGGCTAAATAATCGCTTTAAATTTATTTAAATGAAGAAAGAATGACATTTTTTGTCTTACATACAACTAAAACTTCATAAGTGCAATTATTATGGGCCATTTCACAGCATTTGAATGTTGAGGACTCTACATTCACCAAGTTTGATGCCAACTTGTCGACATATCGCCAAGTTGGCGACAAATTTGGCGAACAAAAATTATTTACTGTCTAACATTTTTTCGCGAGACCTCCATCCTACCTGCGAACGTGCCAAATCTCTTCTGACTTTCTCGAAATAGGAGCAAGAACTGAGGGCATCGGGAAGTGCTCATCCTAAACCAATCTCCATTTTTTCAAATGGAAGTGTTCGTGACTGCCAGGCACACAAGACGCAAACAGACAGTAATTTGGTTTCAATTTGGCGCTATTTGCGATATTTTGCGAAAAATTCACTGAATGATGTTAAAATCGGCAATATTTGGAAAATTAATCATTGTAAATCTTTTTTTTTTTGCATTTTTTCATGGCAAACTAAGGCGTAAATGTTTGAATTGTTATCTTGCTCACTCCAAACACTATTTTAACACTTAAGGCATCTGCTAAGAAATTTACATGTAAAAGGAAGTAGTGTGGGGTCCATACCAGATTTTTTTGTTGAATTTTTGAGTATCACCCCTTCTGAAATTTTTTCTACGTTAAGGCCGAGCACTGAACAAATAAACAAAGTGTTCTTTTTATATTCCTGCATGAAAAAGTTTTAATTTAGGGATGAGTTTTTGAAAAAAGGTCAAGTAAATACTTGCAGAACATCACAAAGTATTCTGCTTTGGTACTCAGCTCTTTGGGGGGGGGGGGGGGGGGGGGGGACACCGAGCTGAAGTAGTGCCTTTTTTGAAATAAATAGTGCGTTTTTCAGACACCAGCACCCAGCCCTTTTTTTTTCTCTACTTAATCTGTAACTTTCTTTACAGCTAATTACATTACAGGATGTCATGCGAGAAGATATTGATAAAGTAGAACAAAACCAATTGCTACTAAAAGTGTGGTTGGATGAGCAGCTGAGACAAATTATTAACAATCCTTTGATTGCAAGACATGAACAGACAACAGATCCATCAGTTACTTTCTACGCTAGTGCGGACATACTAGCAAACCTTCAAATACTACAATCTACCTTATACAGCTTGAGGAGAAGTGCAGACACTTTGCAATCTAATCTTAACTTAATAAAAATGAATTTAACAGATTTGACTAATATTACAAGGTAAGCAACTAAGATGACTAATATCATAAGGCATTATGTCAATTTAATAGAATGAATAGTTGAAAAATTGTTAATAATTTCATGTGCACATTTCATCATTAAACTTTATTATTTCGAGGCTGCCCCGGAATAGAATATCGAGGACAACAAAATAGTCGATTTGGTAGTATCAAATTTGAAAAATAATTTTCCAATACAGAAATTTAATAATAGCTTCAAAATAAATAAATAAAAAGTAGAGTCCTGTTACTTATATAGCTCTGCTTAATCATAGGTAATGCCTCTCCCCGCAATGGTTCATGTTTGCCCCCTGGCCTTTTGAATCAGCCATCTGTTTTAAATTTTTGCTTTCCTTCTCCAGTTGTGATTCTGGTTTGTGGGTCATTTTCAAAATTGGGTGTCATTTGAAAATTTGAAATGTGTAAAAAAAAATCTATGGATCAAGTATAATTCTGGAAAATAATTAATCAAACATACTTATATTACACTATTTTAATAATTTTCGTACAGTTTCTCTTGAAAAAATTTTCATGTCTGATTTGTCATGTCTGTTACTAAATATGGTAACAGACATGACAAGTAACAGACATGACATTTTAAGAAAAAAAAAATTATGGGGCAAAAAATTCTACAAAATTATTAAAAATTCTACTTGATTTAGAGTACAATTCCACTAAACTAAATTATCTAGCTGAAATAATTAATTAAAAAAAATATTTTATGCAAGTACAGGGTGGCCACAGGAAGAACAAAATCTGTTTCCCTGACTTTTCCCTGTCCAACTAAAATTTTCCCTGATTTCTCTCTTTCGCCCCATTTCTCATGCTCTTGGAGCTTAATTTCTACTCTTCCTTGATACTTGGATATGTCTGCTGTATAAACTACTTCAGGCATTATATTTATGTACAAAAATGAGCAACAATAACAAGGAAGGCATTTGAGACCGCTAATTTGTTAAGAAAAAACGAAGCTACATAGTCGGTTTGACTTTTCGAACAGCTCTAAAAAACGTCATTAACAAAAGGATTTTTTTTGCTTTAAATATCAATTTACTAAACTTCCAACATCTCCAAAGAGAGCCTAAACATTTTTTACTTAGTTTTTAAAAACTTTTAAGGAAGCAATTGCATCTTCCATCTCTACTCTTTCCTCTAACTTCCCAAAAGATAAAATTGAACTTTCAAGACCCCCTCCCCCTATTCTTAAAACACCTGGAGATGGTCTAAAATAATGCTTTTAATATCATACGTCGGATTCGAAAACTTTTCAAGAGAGAAGCCCAAACCCTTTCCTCTAAGTTCACCAAAGGCGGCCAAGTTTGTATAAGTCGTACTATTTCTTCACCAAATAGTCCTCAAAGTTTTATGCCCATTCTATTTTAAATCAAATTATTTTCGGCAGAGAGACTAAAATCCTTCCTCTTTACGTCACTAAAAGGAATCCATAAAATAGCATAATTTACATAGATTCAGGAGGAAAATCCTTCTACTATCAATAAAGATGGCTTAAATTAATATTTTCAAGCCCATTGTTTTATTTTTTTTTCTGAAGAGACTCCCTTTACTCCTATATTTACATCACAAAACGTAACTAAAAGCTTTGAAGCTTCAATTAAAAAAATTTGGGCAAGAGCCTCAAAATTTCCTCCGCTAGAGATACACTAAGATAGCTTAAAGTAAAGTACTTAATAATTCAGTTTCAAAAATTTTTTTGAGAGAAAGCCCTCTAATACCTTCTTCTTAATCCATCAGAAAATGGCTTACATTTGGATTTTTAACGTTTCGGTTTTAGAATTTTTTTTGGAAGAGCACCCACCCATATTTTTACATCCCTAAAATTTCAAGATCACAATTTCAAAACAAATTCGGGAGACATCTTACGAATACTCTCTCTCTCGTCATTGAAAAATAGCTTACAGGAAAGTTCAAATAAATCCAACTTCAAAAATTTCTAGAACAATCTCAGAGCTCTATGCTAATGAAAGATCGCTGATAATTACATCTTCCAACAAAAAGCTTCTTTGCCCTTAATATTGCCTAAGACACCCTACAAAATTTAGGATTTCAGTTTAAAAAATTTTTTAGAGATATCCTCCCCTTTTTTAATTCACCCAAAGATAGCCTGAAACAGAGTACCTCCGAACCCCTTTCTATAAGTTCAGGAAAGATGATCTAAATGTCCATGTTCAGACTTTCCCTCTTTCCTAAGCACTCTAACCTCCTTTTTAGTTTTACATCACTAAATACTATAAGTCTTACCGCTCCCCTATTTTAGTTTCAAACATTTCTCCGCAGAAAGTTTCCGAATATCTCTCTCTTTCAGTTCTACAAAATATCCTAAAATTTACCTTTTAATGTTTTAGATTTTTTTTTTTTTAATTTTAAGTTACAACAGTCGAAATCCTTCTCCTAAGTTCACCAAAGATTGCTTAAATTTGGGTTTTTAATGCTGCAGTTTTCTAATTTTGTCAAAAAAAAAAAAAAAAAAAAAAAGCCACTCCTACCCCACTAGTTTTACGTCACTAAAAATAGCCTGAACTTTTTAGACTTCAGCCTTTTCAAAACATTCCCGAGAAGATATCCCTAACTTTCCATCCCCTTTAACTCTCCATACTCCAGAAACTGCCAGCAATTACGCTTTTATGTCTCTGTTTACGAATAATTCACTATGGTTTGAAAATTTTTCTTGTTAGTCTCTAAGATATCCTTAGATAATCAAATATATAATCTTTTTTAATGCTTCAGTATTAAAAAATTATGGACTTGAGCTCTGATTTAATTTTCCCTGATATGTTCCCAAATTCCCTGATAATTCCCTAATTTTTCCAGAATTTTCAAATTCCCTGATAATTCCAGGTTTTCCCTGTTTTCCAGGTCTGTGGCCACCCTGAAGTAATTAAGGTAACAGACATGACATAATAAAAATATACAAACAAATAAAAGACTTCTGCTTCCTTTAAAGAAAACTGAACATTCAAAATGACTGTTGCTATTTCTTGTTTCCATGTGCTTCAGTACTATAGAAGTGTTGTCATTCCATAATTCAATGCACAAGGTTTAAAAATTGTAAAAATGTGTATGGTAACAGACATGACATTAATTTCTGGACAACTCTTTGATATTAGTTAAAAAATTAAAATTTTCACTTTTATTCAAATTAACTTTATTAAAATGTAATTTAAAGTATGAAGCATGATTGCAAAATATGGCAGAGTGGAAAATTTGACTACTAAATTCAAATTCTTGTTGTTCAACTTCAGTCTTCATTTTTTGGACAGCTGTATTTTTCGTTCCTCTTCAACTCATTCCTAAAAAACCCATTTTCTTAACAAAAAATATTATTAAAAATTATAATGCCTGTACTGGAAATTGTCTGCTAATAAACAAACCAAAAAGTAAATTTATTTTAAGTAACTCAAAATTTTTTAAAAAAATATTTTTTTGGCAGACAGCAAATGGCACCGAAAAATGAAAATGACCCTTGTGCCAGCTCAAAAACAAACCAAGGATATGCTCAAGATTTTTCAATGCTCTATTTTTGTGATTTAAAAATAATACAAAACCATGTAAAACAATTTTTTTTTTTTGCTAAACTTTCAAAATGTAAACCAAAAGTAATGTCAGTTGTCATGTCACACTACTGTGACACATGACAACAAACAACTGACCCATTTTCCTGTCCCGCAACTGTGTGACAGGAAAGTGGGGTCATTGCCTGATAAAGAGCTGGACTTCTAATAAGACAGCACACTGCACATTTCTTTTATTTATATACCAGGGTAGTCCTTAAAAAATGAACTTTTGAAATATTTATGGGTCACCCTCCCATTTTGGTTATTACCTTTCGGTCAAAAGCTTTTAAATGATTAATGAACAATATTTATGTGCGATTAATATAATTTTATCTTGCAAATATCATAGTTCAAAAAATAAACATCAAAATATCACGATATTTTCAAAATAAATTCGGATATCTATATTGTAATATACATCGGCGAACATTGGCTGTTTTTTGGATGTGTGTGTGTTGATTGTTTTATTCATATACTCTCTAAAACTAATTACAGATATATGTATGCTTTATAAATATCACAGAAAATATCAAAGTGTAGTCTTATCATATAACATTCAATATAAATTTTAAATCATTTAAAACCAAAATATAAACGCAAGATTTCAATATTGTATAATGTAGTTTATGTATATTTCAGAATGAATACTTTTCTTTTTATGTTCATTAATGTTAATTGAATTACTTACCATTCCAGCTTTACGTGTGTGAAATTTTGACATTGTTTTTTAGATTTTGATGTAGACAAAAAATATCTTTTATTTCTCTTATGTACGATCTAGGATCATTTGAATTTCAATAGTCTTCTGTAGAAAAACTAAATTTTTTCAAACTTTTAATGCAGCGTTTTGTGTATGACTCAGGAAATCTGTGAATAACTACTTAATTTTATTTTATTTTATAATTTTGTGTAAGTCTTGAAAATGAAATGAACCATGGTTTTTTCATGTGAGTCTACATATTAAGAAAACATTCCACACAATAATTATTTTCGGAAGCCCTTATTTTGCCAGTAAAAAATTAATGCATTGCGTTGAGTGTGTGACTTCGTATGAAAACGTTTAATTTAAGTTATTTTAACATGAAAACATAATTGATGGAAGTCAATTTCGTATAACATGAACAAATACTGTCCATGACTGCTACTTCGGGGTGCATACAACATATAAAGCGGGGAGGGGGAGAGGGGGTCCTGGCACAGACTGTGTTATCGAATCTTTTAGGAGGATTAGTTTTTTTATCCCATCTGAAAAGGGGGGGGGGGCTCTTTAACATTCTAGCGGTGTGTGCTATCACCTTTGGAAGGAAGGGCGACGTTGGGTTGATTTCTTTTATAATATTCCATAAGTTCTTTTTTGCATTGAAATCTGCTTTTTTCCAAAATACTAAAACACATGTCTGCAATTTCATGTCAGTTTGACCTTTTTAACATTCTACTACTTTTTTTTAAATTAGCTAGTGTTATGAGGTAAAAATTAAAAGAGAAAAATGAAGGAAAAATAAAATAATGTTTATTAAAAATCATATTAGATTTTTAAAAAATAACTTATTTTTCATGTATATTATGTATAATGATGATATTTTAAAACCAGACAGCTCTCATTTTTACTTGCTCACTTTCTTGTAGAGTCTATAAAAATCTAATATTTATTGTTTACCATAAGTGCAATAGTAAAAAAATGTATAAACTTCGACCTTTTCCATTCGAGATTATTTTTAAAAGCTTTTTTTTTTTTTAATTCATAAGTAAGAGAAAGGAACAAAGTCAAATAGTCAATATGACTATGAAAATGTTTCATCATTTCACTTTGCCCCAATATTTTACTTTGTCCCACATTCCCCCTCCTACAAGCTTTGGAAAAATTTTGTAGCAACTCATAGTTGAATTTTAAGTTTACCTTTTACAATTTATACAAAAAAGCACACACGATAACAGGTTTAACTGTTCCAGAACTTTTCTGCACACTCATTTTGTAGATTTTAAAGTTTCCTCATTATTTTCATTAAAAAAGTCCTGAATACAGTAACTACTAATGAAAAAATAGAGCGACTAATCGAAAAGGGCCCACTGATTTTTTTTAAAAAATGAAACTTTTAGGTTGAGTAAGGAGAGAAAATTTTAATAGCTAAAAATGGTTAACACTAAGAAAAATTAAAAACTATGAAATCAGATCATTTCTATAAAATTTTAAACAAATACAAAAAAGGGCTATTCGAGTACTTTATTGCCAAAATCAGCAAAAATTAAAAGTTATATTCAAGTGTAGTTTCACTAGCATAAGCTATTAATATGCCATGGCAAATAAATCTGTCATATTTAATAAGCTACTGTCACAGAATCAACGAAATCAAGACATGTTGCAGATAGCAAACTGGATAAACAAAAAAAATCAGAACAGTTTTTTTTTTTTTTCTGGATCTGATGGTCAATTGCAGAAAAACCCTAGGGACAAAATCAATATATAACAATAACAAAGGAATAGTATAATAACTAAGAAAAATTCAGAACTAATAACATTTAAAATTTTCAATGAGATTTCTAGAGTTTAAGTCAAAAAATGATTTAAATCAATGATGTTATAAAAAAATTCATTTGATTTAACTCATGATTGAAACTGTTTGACGCCCTGGAAATGAATGATAAAGAAAACAAGAATATTTGATAATTAAAAAAAAACATCACAGAAAAATTTTATGGCTGCGCCACTGGGCCCTTTGCAAAAAAACCTATTTGTAAAAAATAAAGTTCTTAAGCGATCTTTTGAAACTGAATTTTGATTGTATTTATCATTAGTAAAACTAAATTTAATGTTTTTAACCAAATTAAATATTATTTCAGATCCATGCAAAAATTTCAGCAAGAATCCCTTGTAACAAAAGCCTATTTTCAAACATCACTAAATATACTTACAGAAGAAAAAAATAATTACTACCCAATAGCTGGATTAACACAACTTGTGCAACAAGGTAACATTTCATATTTATAACTATCCATTTCTGTTTTACTAGTTCAAAACATTAAATTCATTCTTCCTGCCAAAAAACATTGCATATGCACATGCACAATATATAACAGTAGAACATCGAAAACCCGAATCAATTGGGATAGTTCATCTTATTCTAGTTGATTGGATTTTTGAAAATAAGAATGGGGGTGCAAGTGACCAAATGTGGTTTGGGAGCATCTTCGGGAGCAGGGAAAATACCATTTGGGAGCAGCAGAATTGTGTTTAAGAGCAGGCTCAAATAAGATACTATGTGACTGTGATAAACACATAGATTTATAGTAATTTAAATCTGTACCTTAATGCAAGAACAACCAATGTCAAAAATTTGATGTTTTAGTTTATTTATCGTAATGAAGACAGAAAAGCATCCTCTGTCATATATAACAACAACCAATGTTTTAAAACAAACCGCCTTAGCAGTGGAGCGAAACTAAGACACTAAATCTAACACATTCCTATGGAGTCTCAAATCTTTGAAGCTGAATATCTCAATTCGACGAATTTTGAACATTGGTTGTTTTTGCATTAAGGTACAGAAATACAGGGTGAGTTTGATCGAATCTGCCATACGAAAAGTGGAGTATAGAACCACCCATTAGCGGTATCAATTCTTAACCGTAACAGAGTAATATTATATTTAAGAAAAATTCGCAAAAAAACAAAATTTTAACAAAAAGACCAATTTCTGAACTTCCTATCGGATATAGCTGAAAACTGGGAAATTTGGTTAGTAGCCAGTGGCCAGTGGACTCAATTATATTAGTCTCCACTTTTTAAAGTTAGTCGCCACTTTTTAAAACTGCAACTAACGAAGCACTGTTGTTTTATATGTTTTTAAATGGGTTCCAGAAGCGTTCAATACATATTGATGTAAACCAACAAGTTGTATATTTATTTGTATGTTTCCTTTATACAGTCCCTTAAAAATCGTATAAACGGTGCTTCACTTTATGTTTCAAATTTTTATGAATAACGAAAAAAGTATCAGAATATCGCTCACGTAAGAAAGGTGATACAACTCAAAAGCACAAAATTTTACAGAAGAGACAGAAAAGAATTTAAACTTTAAGTACAGCCCAAAACAAGGAAAAGTTCAGTTTTAGAGCATTAGTAACTGATTTTGCAAGCCATAGGGACCCTTATGATTTTTTTTTTTTTTGTAAACAACATCTCAAACTGTTATATATTTCTACATGAACCGCAAAATTTACCCATTTGCTCAGTCATAAATAAGATCAAGTCAAAAGTAATTAGCCAGTTTCATACTCTATTCACTATACTTAACTAACATGTTATATAGAACAAAAATGCATAGTTATACTTGTCTTCTCTATATATATTTGCTGATTTTCTGACTAAAAGAATGTACCGTATTTTCGGGTAGATAAGACGCACCACCGTATACGCCGCACTTCGCAAAATACGGGAGAAAAAATTGCGTTTCATCAGATACGCCGCATCCGCGTATAAGCCGCATAAAACTGTCACAAATTCAATCTGCGAGAACCTACACCTACGCTGTATACTGGTATTGACATCGTTCAAAAACAATGACAAAGAATTAGTAACATTGATTTGAAAACAGTGTTTCAATATTATAAATAAATAAAACATTGCAACATTTTGGCGATAACTGCAACTTATAGTAACCCTGTTCTGCTACAGTTGGTTTCTACTGCAACCCTACTTCCCATCCTCACGGCAAGGGCGGTGGGTGTTTTTTTTTTAATTTGTTTTTCCTTTGGATTTGTTTTCGTTTATTAGACACTTAGACACATTGGTTATGGTTGATGTTTTTTTTTTTCTTAATTTATTCCACTTCCTTATCGGATCTAGGAGAATAAAATAACATCTGAATAAGCAGAAATGCTATCACCCTTTTCAAAATAGATCTTTTCAAGGGCGTTGCAGTTCAGACTCTAATTTGTTTCGTTTTTAAGAAATAACTAAACATAACGTGAACTTTGAAAAAAAAAGATAAAAAAAACTTTTACATCGTATAAGCCGCCATGGTGTAGCCGCAGGAGTTAAAATTTAGCTTTTAAACACGTATAAGCCGCGGCTTATCTACGCGAAAATACTGTATTTTATAATGATGAGTTTTAGTTAACAACTGGAAACATTTAAAAATAGAGTAAAAAATAATGCTAAAAACAAGAAACCAGAGTTAAATTGTTTATTTAAACACCTTTTAACGAAAAACGATGTTATTTTAAGTGACTCCTCTTCTTCAATATTGCGCTTTCCCCCACGTGATCGCTGAGCAGCCATTCCAAAGCAGGTGGCACGTGCAGGGTTCAAAGTGCAAATGACGAATGGCGGTTCCTGTTGTGGCTCAATTTCTCCCTCTAGCGATAGGGAGAAGAGGTGGGGAAAGAAATACATGGAAGTAGTGCCGAACAGGAGGGGGGAAATGTGGTTCGATTGGGAATGTTTAGAGTGACTGAGCAAGAGTGGTGACCGAGGGTGGCGATCGATGCCACGTTTTTTAATCGCCACTTTTGCAACTTTAATCGCCACGTGGCGAGTGGCGACCGCTAATTTTCAGCTATACTATCGGACCTACATACAAAATCCATATACATAAAAGACTAATTTTGTATGCGTATGTCCGGGGTAAACTTCAAAACTACTGAACCGATTTTAAGCATTTTTTCACCTTAGATAGCTGCAGTAACAGGGAGCAGGATAAGCTATAATTTATTTCTAAAAAGCTTAGTTTAAAAAAGTTATTATGGAAAATAGTAAATTTCATATAGTTTCCCCATTAAATGATTAAATTTTCAGTCCATTGTTGCAAAAATTCGTTGCCTACAATATTAATGGTGATCATAATGAAAATGTGAACCAAGGCTTCTCTGGAGTAAGTATGAAATTTATTGCTTTCTTAGGATTTTTAGATTCATCTGTGCCAAAAATCGCTAACGAGACTAAATAAAAAGATAATTGATTTCAGCAACAGCTAGAGAACAGAAAATGTTTATAGTCAAAAAATTTCTAAGTTAGGTACATAAGATTTTTTCACCAATGTAGTCGCAAGGATATAAACTAATGATGGGACTTATTTTACGTGTAATGTTTGGAAATACTTGACTCCAGTGCGATTGATTTTACAGGGTACAACAGAGAAACTTGCTGATTTTAATTGGATGCTAATTAGTAAGGAGTGGTCAAAAAGGAGTGGGAAGAGTCTCATTTTAAAGAGAGGGTCCTGAAGTTTTGTTATCTCATAGTTTAGTTGTCGCCATGCGTTGGACAAAGGAGCAACGAGCGTTCGCTGCCGAATCTTACTTTTTAAATAATCTTTCGGTGGTCGCCACTTAACGTGCCTTCCGAACTCGGTTCAAAATTCAACCCGTTGTTCCCATTCCTGGCTGTGAATCTACTGTTTTGAGGGTGAAAACATTCAGGGAAAGTGAGAGTGTGGCAAACAGAAGCCCAGGAGGTCAACAGATTTCTAGAACCCTAGAAAACATCGAAAAAGTGAGGGAGTCGTTTTTGCACTCTCCCAGGCATTCGGCGCGTAAACAGGCTGCTGCTTTGGGGACTTTTGATTGGACACTGAGACGAATTCTTCACAACGAACTCCAGTTTCATCCCTACAAACTTTCTGTGGTTCACCAGTTGAGTAACGTCTCCTTGAAAGGTGACGTACCGTGGCCGGCCCGCTCTTCCGATTTAACACTCTGTGACTATTTTTTATGGGGGTATCTCAAATCGATTGTTTACAACGACAAGCCCCGAACCCTGCAACGCCAGGAGAACAACATCCGGCTTACTATCACCAACATCCCATCAGTCGATATGCTTGAAAGAGTGCAACAAATCTATGGTACATGAGTGCATCATTAACAAGGGCCGTCATTCTTCCCGATGTAGTTTTTAAATCTAAATAATGTAAAAATTCAGAATGGGTACCATATCTTATAAAAAGTAGTAAACTGATACATGATGTACTTTTCCCTTAGTTGACTTTTCAAGTCTGCAAGTTACTCCGCCGCACCCTGTACCAAGCTTATAACAGTTCCGATTTACCTAAACATTATTTGTAGCTTGCATTTGTATTTAAGGTGTGCATACCTGCCAACATGTCTATTTAGGAAATCTTACAATTTTTCCTACGAAATCGTACTGAGACAATAACCTATTTCTTAATGAAAATCAGACATTAAATAAGTTATTGTAATTGAATCACGATCACTTTCAGTAGTTTTCTTTCATTTTATTGGTATTTTAACTTTTCTTTTTTTTTTTTTTTCAATTGAATAAATTCATTTCAGTTGCAATTTTTAATGACGTATGTGTTAAATATAAGCATGCTGGTGAGAGAAAAAAACATGAAAAAAAAATGAAATAAAATAAAGTAGTCTTCGGTAGTCATGTTGAAATAGCTTCTAACCATCAAAAATATTAAAGCACTGACCAGACATTAAAGGATTGAAATGTCAAGCAAAAGAAGCGATTTTACAAGAATCGCGAGTAGAATGTAAAATGGGGAGGAAAAAATTTATAAATTATAAAAATAAATAATTAAATGTGATAACCTAAGGTAGCATATGTTAATGTAACCTAAAAATTTCGCAAATGTTAAAATATTTGCACGATGCAAAAGGATTGCAGTCTCAACCACGCAGACCAGTTTTCCGCTAAGTATGCGTTCAGTGCTGAAATATGACGAAGTTTAGGCTTTGCCTCGCGGATTAATACATGTAAAGATGTATTCTAAAGAAGCTTAGTCCTTGAAATTTAATTATATGTGAAAAAAAACATTGGAATTGATGACAAATCTGTGAAAAACGTACGATTTTATACCTTTACCGTACGATCGTACAAGAGGGCAAAAAAACGTACATTGTACGGCCAAAACGTACAAGTTGGCAGGTATGGGTGTGTAATAGTTTTTTAGTTTGTCCAGTCAGAAAAAATTGCCATTGTTTACAGAAGTAGCCATTGTGTGTATAGATTTAATGATATATTAAATTATTACTTTAATGGTGAAAAATTCATGAACGAGTATCACTAAAACACCATACCCGGCCGAAACCCGGGCAGGTCCGGGTACCCGGCTAGTAAGTACATAGTTGGAAAGAGCAGACAAAATCCTTTAAAATGACTTTTTTCATCGAGATAGTCGCACTTCACAGTGAGTTACAAGCTTTTCAAACACTAGAAACACTCAAAAATGAAATTTCATCAAACTTTTCAGTCAAAAATTTCAGAAACAACCGTATGAGCTACAACCGGTCAAATGCACCAGAAACTTTCCCATTTCACTAGCTTTCAGATGATATAACAACAAATCATAGTGAGCTTCAAGTTTAGCAGAAATTCAACATTTAGTTTTAAAGAGTATGAAAATCGCCATTCTTCGCGGGAAACCAGCGAGGAGTCAGACCTTTATCCCTTAAATTTTCTATTTAACATAAGTTTGTTTTATTTGTTCAAGAAAAGGAAAGTTTCATATTAAAATAATAATTGCAACACTTTTTCATTTTAAAAACACAATAAGAGGTGACTGCAAGCAGAAACAAAAGCATTACTTCTCCGTGCTTTTCACAAAAAGAAAATGAAAAATTAACAGAGCTACACTTACATAAAA